>CASHTH010000671.1:0-62411 GCA_030341885.1 Geodia barretti
TTATAATGCAGGCACACTCTGGGACGTTCGTAAATAGCGCGCTTATTTCCCCGTTCGGTTCCGCAAAGACGATAAGTCGGGGGAACGTCTCCGGCTCCGAATGGAGTCGTGCATAAGACCGTACGGCCATGCAGTCCGCACGGCACACCATCGCCGCGCGGCAGAGACCACTATGCACTCCACACAACCGGCCAGCATTGTTGCGCTCGCGCCAGAGCATCCCGGCCGAGCGGGTCATCACCGTACGGCTTGCTAGGCCGGCCTAACAATGCATCCTCACAGGCCGGACAGCAATGCCGCAAGAGGTCCTATTGCCGCGCAAAGATATGGCGCGGACATCACATGCTAGCTAGCTAGCCCTCCTGTCGATCGTGCGCAATAATCTGGCGGGAGATTAGAAAGTGTATCTGCTGCGGTATTTATAAGTTTCCGAGCTTATAGTTTAGACTACCAAACTGTAGCACTCTCCCAAAAGAGTATTCTTATTTCTATTGAAGCATAAAAACTTGGCTCTCTACACAGCCACAGCAGATCATTAGCTCCTGGTCAACATATGCTACGCCACAGTTCACAATTACTTTTGTCTGCCAACAACAAACAGTATAAACCTGCCTTTTATGGCCTATTGTTTACTTTCAAGAAGTAATAATGGACTTCCTACAACAATATATTGGCCCAATGAGCAGACTTTGGCCATAACCGCATGAAAAAGAGTGCCAGCGGGTCGTGCTAGTATTCATACAAAACTTGTGAGAACTAGTAGGCTGAACAGTGCTTTAGTTCTTCGAGTTAATCACCACCACTTGGCATCATGTACAAGGGGATCTTGTGCATATCGATTGCCCTGTGTTTGTTTTACAGTGTATCAGCTGTCGTAAGTGATGTAGCTACATAGAAATAAGTTGAAACAATTTTGACTCTTTCAGAGAGGCCCACCTGGACCACCGGGTGAGCCTGCTGACAATATCGGACCTGTAAGTTCAATACAATTAACAAACTGTCCGGTCGCATGCTCTCTGACTATTTGATTTTTCATTACACAGGCTGGTCCCGTTGGTCCACCAGGGGACCCTGTAAGAAATGATTTTAACTGATAACTGCAAATTATTAAATGCTCTCGCTGAAATATGCAGGGAAGTTCTGGATTAGATGGAAGTGATGGAAAAGATGGAGATGTAGGCAGAAAGGTAGATATACACATTTAACAGTGGACGATAGCTAATACTAAACGCTCTGCATTAACATAGGGTGTTCCTGGTAGACCCGGACCTCAAGGCCAAGCCGGAACTCCAGGACCTCCTGCTGTATGCAAGAATATCAAAACTAATGAGCAGGATGATGGGTTTGCTATTTAACATCACACACAGATTCTCCCAGCTGGATTTTTTGACTCAAAAGGGCCTTCGCCCGAACTAAGTGGCATAAAGGTAATATAATGCACCTTAAAGTCATAAATGCTTGTAGTGTTACAATGTTTCAAATGCTGATGCTAGGGAGACAGGGGCGAGCCAGGCCTGTCTGGACAAATAGGACCTCCTGGACCAGCGGTATTTTATGCAATGATGCAGTGAAAAATATTGTATGAAAATGGGACCGCTATTGTGCTAGGGAAACCCTGGACATCCAGGAGAGGGGGGAATGAAGGGAGATGCAGGAATGGCAGGTGACAACGGCCAAAAGGGACATCCAGGATATCCAGGCCCACCTGGAGAGACTGTTAGTAGATATTTTTAAAAGTCAGTCGTGAAATCTGATTTTAAAACGTAGGGTGACATTGGCCAACCGGGAGTACAAGGCCCTCCTGGAAGCCCGGGACCAAGAGTATGTGAAAGTCATTGGTTAAGACTCCTTGGGCAATTATCAATTATACACAGGGTCGCGGAGGTCCTGCTGGGTTCAAGGGTCCAACTGGACCAAAAGGAGCCGAGGTACATACCAGAGTAGCTACTAGCTATGCCACAATAGTATAATATTATTGTGAGTGCGTTCAAAACTGTTGCTGTTTAAAACTATATAGGGTGAACCTGGGCCTCAAGGACCCCGTGGAAATCAGGGAGCATCGGGGAAGAAAGGACGGAGAGGATTCATGGGCGCCATTGGACCAGATGGAATAGCTGTATGTACAGTTCAGAACCTGATGTATTACATAGCTACACCATAACACTCAGGGCGAGCCTGGACCAAAGGGAGAAAAAAGTCAACTAGGACCCGACGGATTCCCGGTATATATGCTGAATGTCCTTATTATTCCACTATCCCATAAGTTATGATGAACAGGGACCAACTGGACAAAGGGGACCTGTTGGACCAAAAGGGCAGAAAGTGAGCAAATTACACACCACACAAACACATGTTTGCCATACCTGCTGCTTATTGTAGTCCATATGGCAACGGACATTGTTTTGTCTTTGTATGTGGCAGAGTGTTCATAAATATTGCCATTGATGCCCACTGCTATAGACGACACTTTCTGGCACAAAAGAACAATGACTAAATAACACAAAAGAGTGTGGCTGAAATCATTACTGTCCTTCTTTACTAGGGATCAGATGGCAATGTTGGACCAAGTGGAGCCCAAGGAGCGCTGGGTACTCCAGTAAGCAAGACAATGAACATCGAAACCTTTGTTTAACACACTTTTTCTTACAATATTACTAAAGGGTGAAGCAGGTTCTCCTGGAGCTCAGGGCGAGCTGGGAGATCCTGTAAGTGAATCTGTCATTGGGAGAGAGGGGGTATGAGGGTGTTTATTGTTGTATAGGGTCGTCCAGGCAGAATAGGAGCCTCAGGCTCTCCTGGTAGGGATGGGGCCCCTGGTAAAGATGGAAATCCTGGTCTTCCTGGAGACGTGGGACCAACAGTGAGTTCATTCTTTCTGACTCAACTGGATTCTTGGAAACACTGTGTTTAATTACTAGGGAACTGAAGGTGGACGTGGACCAATTGGCCCCCCTGGAACCCCTGGAGTAACGGTATAACAGCTGTCATGAGCGTGGCTCTGTGGGTTAAGTTCAGATTCATTTCCCACTATAGGGCCCAGGTGGAATGGCAGGACCAAAAGGGCTGCAGGGAGAAGAGGGGGCACAGGGAAAACGAGGACAGAAGGGATCTGCTGGTCATCAAGGTCCACAGGTGACATTCATTATTGGTGTGGTTTTGTATGCACTGCCAGACCTCACATTACATTTCTTCATGTGAGCTACTGCTTAGAGTTAGTGGTTCTTGACTCCATTTTCACAATAATAGCTAACCATCCTTCATTTTCTCCATTAATTTTATAGAGAATCCACTCGATTATTTCCAATAGGGTGGTAGGGGACACCAAGGTGCTCCAGGCTCTGCTGGTGAGCCTGGTCCACAAGGAGATCAGGGCCCACTTGGTCCTCAAGGTCCATCTGGGCCTGCCGGCACCAAGGGTCCGCCTGGAGCCGCGGGAATCCCTGGACTAGACGGACGACCGGGCGCTGCAGGGATACCGGGAAAACCTGGCACAACCGGACCGCCTGGTCTACCGGGTCATCACGTACGTTGGAAAAACCATGATCCACAGAGTGTTGTGTGACACGGTAACTAATCAGGGTCAAGATGGAGAGCAGGGCGAGCCTGGACAGGCAGGTGCAACTGGGAGTCAAGGAAAGAATGGGAGACCGGGAAGATCTGGTTTGACAGGCCAAACTGTAAGTTGCAAAAAAAAAGGAAAATTTTACACCTGCCCTGAAAATTTTAGGGGCCACCTGGAGACGATGGGGATCAGGGACCGACAGGAGATGCTGGATCACAGGGACCCCCTGGACCAAAAGGACCGCCTGGATCATCAGGAGAGAGGGTAAGTTACTATACTAACGAGAAGTGGAGTCGGATTCAACGAGTTGTGTGGTTTAGGGTGAGTCCGGTGCATCTGGAACTCCCGGTTTACCTGGCATTGCTGGATCATCCGGGCCAAAAGGGGTTACCGGTGAACCAGGATCAAAGGGACCTGATGGCGAAAGAGTAAGAGTTCATCTGAGAAGTTTGACAATGTGATGAGGTGTGTAAACTATACTCTTTCAGGGTCAATCAGGACTGTCGGGTCCTCCTGGACCTCAAGGCGTAGTTGGAGACCAGGTATATACTATGGCTGAAACCTATAAACCTTTGTGTACAGTGACCAATAAATGCAGGAAGTCCAAGTTTTAAGTTATTCCATTTCATTCAGCAGTCTCACTATTAAAATGCTGAATGACAACGCACGTCCTCACTTAAGTAGCGTTGACTTGAGTGCTATGATGTAATGATATTTCTCTTAGGGAGATGTTGGACCCCCAGGGCAAGTTGGAGCTGACGGCCCACAGGGATTCCCTGTATGTTGTCAATGCTCTCCGTCAAGTGTAAAAATTGCTTCTTTCTCCTGCTTTGAAGGGAGTAGTTGGTACAACAGGTCCGCAAGGAGAGAGTGGAGATCGAGGGCAGCCAGGAGCTGCTGGCGAGAGAGGAGAGTCTGGAGAACCGGGAAGAACTGGTCCACAAGGCTCCCAGGGAGAGTCAGGAGATGACGGACCTCAGGTGAGCTATACTCAAAGCTGATTGGTCAGAAGTCATGTGACCAGCAATATACTTCACTTTGAGCATGGGTCCTTGTGAATGAGCACAATCTCTCTTCCCAGGGTGCACAAGGAGAAACGGGACCACCCGGGCACACTGGATTTCAAGGAGAACCCGTAAGACAGACATCAACTAATGTTGCTTGTGGAGACCTCAAAAATCAATAAATTGTTCTTAGGGACCGAGAGGTCAGGGAGGAGACCCTGGAGATGCTGGAAATCCAGGAAGACAGGTAAAAGAATTAGGTCAATGATAAGATTCCTCAATATCATCAACATTATCAAATCACGACAGGGCTTTAAGGGGCCGCAAGGTCCCGCAGGAGAGCAGGGTCTCCCTGGTTCACCGGGAGACCAAGGACCACCAGGACCGCAAGGACAAACTGGACAGAGAGGGTCGGTGGGACCACTCGGTCCACAGGGACCTGCCGGCTCAGCAGGGTCACCTGGAACACCGGTATATACACAACAAACAGAGCTCTGGATGGATGCATATACAGTACCTCCTCACATTGTTTTGTTGAGATTGTGTTTACACATGCCATTTTGTTACCTTTTCAACTGTGATTTGCCTCCTCTTTGCATATTTAGTGGCAGCAAAAAAGCATTGTCTACTGGAACGTTTATACAATGTTGACTTCCCCGTCTTGATTACTATCGAATACAGGGGGATGTTGGTTTGCCTGGACTTCCTGGTGCACAAGGTCGTACTGGTGACAGAGGAGAGCAAGGTCCTCGGGGAGAAGATGGAAGCACTGGTTTGCCTGGTCTTCCAGTGAGCGTACACTACACCCTACGATAGTACTGGGGTGAAAGTCTTTTCTTGATATAATGATAGGGACCAGTAGGTGCAGCTGGGGCCGATGGTGACCCAGGCCCGCAAGCTAGTCACGGGGATCCTGGTGAACATGGAGATATTGGAAACCAAGGAGCTCCCGGACTAACTGTGGGTGATATTTGTGCAGTAATACTATAGTATTATTATTAATGTTAAAAAAAACAGGGTCCAAATGGTCCAATTGGACTACCGGGAATGAGAGGTGCGGATGGTGTGGTGGGGGATGACGGAGCGGGAGTTACTGGGCCTGCAGGACCTATTGGCGAGCCAGGAGAAGCTGGAACCGACGGGTCAAAGGGAAGCACTGGTCATGATGGACAACCGGTAAAGTACTGAACACTGAGTCTCTTGTTCTAGCGAAGCTGTATTGATACTAACAGGGAAGAAATGGAAGCCCTGGTTCCCCTGGTGCTCCTGGAGCAAGAGGACCAACAGTCAGTGTCTCTGTTCCTGTGAGTGTAAGTGTGGTATGAATGTGCCTATTCCTATGCAGGGACTACCCGGTACAGTAGCGGGAGAGGTAGGTCAAACAGGAAATGCTGGAGACCAAGGCAGGCCTGGCGAACAGGGACCAAAGGGACCCCGAGGAGGACAAGGAGATCCGGTATGGAAGCACAGATAGATAATTGAGAGAGATCGACCAACTCCCCTCCCCTTGACATGCTCTTCTGAATATTGTATAGCACTCGAGGTGTGTTGTTTTATCTCAGGGTGAAGATGGACCTTCAGGACTTTCTGGTCCTCCAGGACAAAATGGCCCACCTGTAAGCTTTTTCAACAATAATCATCGAAAAAGATGAGTTGTATATTATCACGCTCTAGGGAGATCCAGGGGCTCAAGGAGAGCCGGGTTTCCCAGGGTTTGATGGAGACAGCGGTCCACGTGGACCTCTTGGCAGAGACGGGCCGAAAGGTTCACAGGGTTCAGATGGGCTGCGAGGAGAAGGAGGACGGAAGGGCCCACCCGGTTCTATCGGACTTTCCGGACCAGACGGCAGTGTTGGACCTCGTGGAAACCGTGGAGACTCCGGACAAAAGGTTTTTATATACCACTGTCCAAACCACTCTATGTTTAGTGGTTTTTAAAAAAAATAATGCAGGGTCCCCAAGGCCCCCCTGGTCCACCAGGTGCACCAGGATCTGAAGGTCCAAGCGGTTCTGCCGGATCACATGGGAGCAAGGGGCAGAAAGGAGCAGCTGGTATAAAAGTGAGTCTTTGGATATGATTTGACCAAGGGAACATTCATCCCAAATACACTTATATATACACACAGGGACTTGTTGGTGATAAGGGTATTTTAGGTGCACAAGGATTCAAGGGACCAGTGGGTATGTCTGGAGAGCCAGGTCCCCCTGGACCACTCGGAGCGGTCGGTAACAGAGGACCAGAAGGGGACCTGGGACCTCGTGGTCTCAGTGGTGGTAGTGGACCTCCGGGACGAAAGGGTCCCAAGGGAGGAAATGGAGAGGGAGGCGATAGGGGGGTCGGTGGAAACTCTGGTCTTCCTGTGAGTTTATCAAACCTTTTTCTGTATTGTGGATGATATTATTAATGACGACTCTGCTCTCTCTTTATGTGACTGTGTTTTTACAGGGACCTCCTGGAGAGCCCGTGAGTTATTTTTACATCCACACCAACTAATGTGAAAATATTAACCTATCTTCATTTTTGTAACAGAGCTCGCCTTCGTTCCCGATTCCTCCGGCTAGTAATGGGAGTCGTTTTTACAGGGGACTTGCTGATGAAGGCGAAGTATGACCATTGCTTTTCATTTTAGTCTATGATAATTATTATGCATTTTAACAGGATGTCAATCTCGAGTCTCTGACTAAAGTGATTGAAGTTCATATGAAACTACTGAATCTGAAGAGTCCACTTGGAAGTAAAGAAAGCCCAGCTAGAAGTTGTTTGGATCTCCTTTTGGATGATCCTGAAATATCAAACGGTATATACATAGCATTAAGTAGCTACCAAAAGCATTTTTCTACTTTGGAATCTTGGCAGGTCTCTACTGGATCGATCCCAATGGTGGATGTAGGAGTGATGCCGTAGCCGTGCACTGCAACTTCACAGGGGAGGCTGTAAAAACGTGTCTTCTACCTGAGCAGGACACTGCAGACGGTAGACACTGGACCGAAGAATCGATTTGGTTCAGTGACCTCTCTGGAGGATTCAAAGTAATAAATACATTGCTGCTACTAAATATTCATCACCTGAAGGACAAAAGCACACATATTATATGACATGCTCTATTTTGTTTCCTCAAGCTTTCGTATGGTATACCCAAGAGCCAAGTGCAGTCGCTGAGAACTGGTTCTCGTCACGCATCGCAGAGCTTCAAGTACATATGTCACAACTCAGTAGACTCTCTTGTATTCCGTGCAAGCAATGGAAAAGAAATCAGTGCTACTAAGACCCTCTACAATGGATGTCAGGTATATACATAGCTATATAAACACTTAGTTGCTGATAATTACCCCAGCCTTGTTCTATTTGCTTTGCATCCACAGTCAAGACATTCAGTTCCAGATGTTTCCATTCTGGAAGTAGACACAAAGAAGGTTGACCAACTACCTCTCAAAGACTTTTCGGCCACTACCAGTGGAAGGAGTGGTCAAGAATTTGGCTTTGTGATGGGACCAGCATGCTTTTACTGAGCCGCTAATATCAATACTCGCCCTATACATAAAGTACTTTTAATAGTATGTTACTAGAAGAAACATTTCTCAATGCATTTTGCATATTTGTGACGATGCGAAACAAGTGTGACGCGCACTGTGGCGGCCGCTCTTGCGAAATTTCGCAGCAGCAAGCCGTTCCTGGGATTGGAACCATTCACCAGTACCCGAGAACGTGAAACTTCGAATGTCGAACGAGCGGCCTCTCTTTTGTTACAGAAGCAGACTTCAATTGGCTGGACCTTTGTTTGGCGCTGCAAAAATCGCAGGCCGGCCAGGCCGTATATACAATGTCGCATTGTGTCACGAACGAGGGCGGGGCGCAGCGCGGGAAAAATGGCGGTCGCATAATCCCGTATTACCGCTTCTGCGTACAACTGCAGAAGCGTAGGGAAGAGGACCCTAATTAGAAAAATTATATTGCAGTACGCCTTGAGCTGCAGCGACCTAGCTGTAGGCATGGCTAGACTTGCAATATCGGTGCTGTTCCTCGCGCTGCTAGTGCTCGAGACATCTGCACAATCCGGGGACACGCTGATCGACGATGCAGACTATGAGTCCCTGTACGACTTTACCGGCGACCGGACTATTGGTTGGTATGAGCCAGAAATCCAGCACGATGCAAACTGGACGAAAGAAATCTGCACACGATACCGGCAAGGTGTGATATTGTTTTTCAATGCATTTAGGTAATGATATATTTGTGCATGTAAAATGTTTTTTTCCATTAACAATTGTGTGCGAACCATCGAATTCTGTGTCGGTAGCTAGCTAGCTATAATAAGCGCGGTTTAATGATAAATTCTAATTAACGCCCAAGTACTGGAGGGCGTGGTTACACGCGCGTGCGCACAAGCCCAGACGCCTCCACACACAATCATTGGTGGTTTCTCCCAATGCAGGGTCAATTGACTTCTTTTATGAAGCCGTGTATCCGTTTCATCCAACACGGTTTCCTGAATTTGACGACTATAATCTGCATGCTGTGCGGTCTGAATTGAACGAATATTATCCAAGACTATCTGGAGATCAAATATGCAGAGGAAACCATTTTGCGTCAAATTTCTCCATTCTGTTCAAGTTCAAAGCAGAAGAGAGGCTGCGGTTCACCCTCCTGAACATCTCCGATGGAAGTGGCTATGAATTTTCAGTTGTGATCGACATGATTCAAAACAGTGTCACCTTGGCATTCAGTGACTGCAGGACATTGCAATTGATAATTCCGCTAGGTGATAACAACCCACTAGAAACAGGAGTATGGCACCGACTTGCTATAGCAGTCGATCAAAGCTTCATTGTCGTATACTTGGACTGCAACCAAGTCCACACACACCTATTTGTGTCGGGATGCACAGTAGTATGCGATGAAACTGTGGAGATTGGCATGCTGGAGTCTGAATTCACCGTAATTCTCTAAAACTGTGGCCATAATTTCCTTTCACTGCTGCTTTAAATGTGATCTTTTTCAGGGGACGCTGACGGTCTCAGAGTTTGTATACTTCCCAGATAGCGATGCTGAAGAATTGTCACAAACGGGTGCCGCCATATTTTGCACCGATTTGGACAGAGCAGTCTGTGGCATCACTGTGAGTGCTACCTACACATAATTTCGCAGCATCCTAAATAAGATCCTCATTTATAGGTGGAGACACCTACTGCGGACAAACCGGAACCAGAGATAGACATCAATTCCGAAAGACAAGCCAACGATACAACATCGCCTATTGTAACAGTAAACCCTTTTGCCGACATCATTGCAGAGCTTGGGAATAATGTGAGCAGATACTGTAGCAGGTAGTAGTTAGGTAATGAGGCTAGAATATTGTAGCTTGTGGAAAATTTTGTGCTAATCTGCTTTCCTTGTCTCTATCCTTCAGATTGTCATACGCGGTGATGAGGTAAAACTTTTAATATTCTTTTTTCTGACTGTTCAGTGTAAAGTGTGATAATTAATACAGGGAGAACCAGGAAACGCGGGATATGGATTTCGTGGATTAGTGAGTACAAATCAAATACATGGTTCCGTGAGATCTAATTCTGTGCATTCTATTAAAATATAGCCAGGTCCAAAGGGGGCGATTGGTCGACAAGGTATAGCAGTAAGTGAAGAAAAATTTTTTTTATAGTGTCTGATCACTGAGTGGCTGTGGTGTGTATAACCTCAGGGTGACTACGGTCTTCCAGGCCAGCCAGGATACGACGGACGACCAGGAGATCATGTTAGTTTCCAATTTTCCTGTGGCAAACAGTTTTTATATTGTCATAAAGGGTATACCGGGAGTGTCTGGAGCTATTGGTCTTCCTGGTATCCCCGGCCCACCGGGAGCAACACTCTATTCTCAGGTTTTTATTTTTAAGATTCGTAGCTACAGATGTGGGTCATAGTTGGCTAATTGTCCCGTGTAGGAAGTCTATCAAGACATTGGTGCAGGAGGCAAAGGGCCCTTGAATGATTTCACAGGGCCAATCCCTCTCCCAGTTGGCCAGCCTGGAGACCCAGGTCCAATTGGAACGGAGGGAAACATGGGACAATACGTGAGTTGCAGTTTCTGCCCATGCATTGCTTGATAATAAACTCCTCTCCCAACTACACAGGGGCCTCAAGGGTATGTGGGATCTCCAGGCACACCAGGAAACGATGGACCACCTGTAAGTTTTTATTTCCTTGTCAATCCCTGAAGGTTTGTGTTTCCGTTTACCCACAGGGACCCCGTGGACCTCCAGGTACCAATGGATTCCCAGGCCCCGATGGAAGAAGAGTTAGAAATACCTCTACTTTGCATACCCCAGCCCCTCATTATTTGCTTCCTCTTTTGTAGGGATGGGTTGGACCAAAAGGATATGCTGGAAAAGTGGGATCAAGAGGAGACAGGGTGATTTCTTTGTCCATTTGCTTTGTTCAGAGTTGTGGCGTAGGATTGTTAGCATAGCACGGTTTATGTTAGTTCAAGGAAACCAGCTACTAGAGTACCGCTAGATGCCTCAAGAGTAGCCGTAGACAAAGGCCTTAGAACAAAAGACATAGCTAAGGACAATGGTGAGCTTTGTGCTCGTTTTGCACCTAGGGCAATCCTGGTGACTTGGGGAGAACTGGACCACTTGGACTCATTGGACATCCTGTGAGATAATCAAAGCATCCATAATATTATACAGAGTCGAATAATCCTCATTTTCAAGGGCCGAGAAGGACATGCTGGAGATGTTGGTGAAGACGGAACACCTGGTGCTATTGTGAGCATCCACACTCTGCATGCAACATTGTATAATTATACTGCTTTCTCTTCGTAGGGGTACCCTGGACCATTGGGTTATGGAGGACCGCCTGGATTAGATGTATGACAATAGCGACAGCAAGCCACGTCTAATGAATACTTACCCTGTCATTAGGGAGTAGAGGGCCCTTCTGGAGACAGAGGCCCTGTAGGCTCACCAGGCTCACCTGTGAGTGTACACCACATTATCCAAATTTAATGGACCCTGTTTTCTTATTGCCCAGGGATCGCCAGGACCTATTGGACTCACAGGACAGCCAGGTGGCCAGGTAATGAAGAATACTCCATAAATGTGCTCAATAACACACTGATATATAACAGGGACCACCTGGCCCAGTTGGAGCACCAGGACCGCTTGGAAACCAGGGAAATTCGGTATGGGTACTACTAGTAGTTTAGTCCCTCTAAGATAAGTCACTCATTAATGTGTAGGGTACTGCTGGACGAAACGGGGAGAGTGGCCCACAAGGATCACCAGTAAGTTAACAGTTTTCCCACTGGATATTGACAATTATTAGAGGTTTTTTAGGGAATTGATGGTACTGATGGTAAATCTGGACGAAGAGGCTCTCAGGGTAGACAAGGACCGGAGGGAAAGCAAGGATTGAAAGGGCCACCCGGTCCAGCTGTGAGTTTGCTACCATCCATACATTGCGAGTCCTTTATGATGTGAGGAATGCGTCTTATGTGCAGGGAGAGGATGGCTTTGTTGGATTTGCGGGTGTCCCAGGGCCACAAGGAGAGCCAGGTAGCCGTGGGCCACACGGATATCCTGGAAAACGGGGAATACCAGGTGAAAACGCAACACACAAGTCTCCACAGTTTTCTTATCCACACACAAATCTCCTGTAATGTCGTTTGCAGGTGACAGTGGTCTGCCTGGAGTATTCGGGCTCAAGGGAGAGCGAGGAACCAGAGGTCTCCAAGGAACCAATGGTATCCCTGGAAGAGACGGTTATGATGGAATCAAAGGCAGACAGGGTGCGGTCGGTTCGGCAGGAACATCTGGAGTACCGGGAGACAAGGTGTGGGTGGCACTGCATGTAGACAACGAGGTAGAAAGGCAAAGGCAATCCATACAAGTCAACTGCATGCACAAATTATACTAGGCTAGTGACAAGTGACTATGCTGTATAGGGGCCGGGTGGAATTCCTGGTCAGCCGGGATTTGACGGTTCTGCTGGTTCTCCTGGTGTTGACGGTGACCCGGGCATTCCTGGAGAGAATGGAAGTCCTGGAGGCAGGGTAAACTCCTTTCATCACATATAATCTCCCCCCGTAAGTGAATTTGTATGTAGGGTCCTCAAGGAAGAGCTGGAGAGGTTGGCACAATTGGATCACCTGTAAGTAAAGTCCACTCTTTTCCTTAGAAAGTGTGTAACGAAATAACATCTATGGTATATAGGGAGAGACAGGAGAGAGGGGTCCTCAAGGTCTTTCTGGCTTTGACGGACTGCCTGTAATGCAATTCCCACTGAATTCAGACGTTTGCTAAATGACATTGGTGAATTTTTCTTTTCAAGGGTGATGTTGGACAGCCTGGAAATTTGGGACCTCCTGGATCACCTGTGGGTTACTGCACACTTGAGAGAGCTCTTACAGTGGTTATGATGCATTTGCTCTCTTCAGGGCTTGCAAGGCTCTCCTGGAAATTCAGGATCTCAGGGTGCAAGAGGATCGACTGTAAACACTATACATACTTTTTCAGGGAAATGAACATTCTGATGGTGTATTGGATACCCGTACAGGGAGCAACTGGAATTCCAGGAAACAGAGGATTTGCTGGACCTCGTGGATCAAGAGTGGGTTTACATGTTTAATATTCTTTATTCGTCATTAATGAAGAAACTGATGTTGAAAGGGTTTGGATGGTGACAATGGCACACCAGGAGGCCCTGGAGCGCAAGGGCCTCAGGTCTAGAACAGCACTAGTTGGCGTGAACAGATTATAGCTGTTGTAATTTCAGGGAGAAGGTGGAGAAAACGGACTGAGAGGAGAGGACGGCGCTCCTGGGAAGTTTGTAAGTCATTTCTTACTTGCAGCAGGAAACATACTGAGTATATTATACTGACTGAGCTTTTTTCTCTACCAGGGTGATCCAGGTACACCTGGTGAACCTGGTAAATCCGGAAAGGACGGTGCAACTGTTAGTGTCAAAACCTATCTTTATGCATGATCGTGGCATTTAAAATTGCACTTTGTGTTCCTAAAGGGGGCACCAGGAAATCCAGGGCTGTCAGGAGCTGCAGGCCAAGATGTGAGGATAGTTACGTGTGTTTTGATTGGGACTAATACCTGTTATTCTGCAGGGAGTCCGGGGAGACAGAGGACAAGCTGGATACCCCGGTGACCAAGTTAGGGAATCTATACTTTGCCATAATGGTGGGGCTACGGCGATAATGATACGTAGGGCTCAAGAGGAGAGACTGGCAACCCAGGAGCATCAGGTTCACCTGGACAAGACGTATGAATGAATTTGAGATTTAGACGAGTTTGTCGAACTCGTTGCTTCCCAGGGAACTGGTGGAGAACCAGGAACCGTCGGACCAGTTGGACCCCAGGGACAACATGTACGGCTGTACAACACTGAATACTCTGTGCATCTAGTAACCTACACTGTTGAATGAAACCCAGGGAACACCGGGACAAGATGGCATTAACGGAGCCGATGGGGAAAGAGGTCCAACGGTAGATGAACAAGAGGGTATCAGCTCACCACTATTGATTTTACCACTGAAATTTAGGGTGCAAAGGGTGAAGCTGGGGATAAAGGTGTGGACGGTGGTGACGGACAAAGAGTGAGTATAGTTGGCTAGTCTCGACACGTTGTCTTACTGCCTTGTACTATCTGGAAGGGTTCAAGAGGTGATACGGGTGTATCTGGAGCAACGGGAGCCTTGGGTCGTGCAGGACCTCCAGGAAGACGAGGCGAACCTGGTTCCATTGGAAACACCGGATCCAAGGTATGATATAGAGCACTGCAGGAAAAAATTGTCCTTGTTTCTAAAATTTGTTTGCATAGGGTAATGATGGACCTTCAGGAGATATCGGAGCACGTGGCCCTAATGGAAACACTGTGAGGGATTGCTTGTAGTGATTGTAGTGGTTCGACTACTAGCGTACATGATTCAAGGGTGAGCGAGGTGCCAGTGGGGAATCGGGGTCAAAGGGCGAGAAGGGAGACCAGGGAGGGCAAGGGGGACCAAGGACCAGAGGGAAGAGATGGACAGCCTGGAACACCGGTCAGTTTTCACTGCGACTTTTTCCAACTTGATAACCGCTACTTAATAACAGGGTCCAACTGGTATCATTGGTGACAGAGGAGAGAGGGGCGACAGAGGAACAAGGGTGAGCTTCAGAAGAGCTGTGGATGTGTGGAGAAACGTGGATAAGTGAAAATCTCTGTCATTGACATAATATAGGGATTGGTAGGGAAAGACGGCCTTGCTGGAACTAGAGGCAGCAAAGGAGATTATGTGAGAATTTCAATGGTTGAGTTGAACAAACTCGGGATTTAATCGAAACTAACAGGGACAAATGGTCGAAGAGGCGATGCTGGTCATCCTGGTTCACCGGGAGAGCAGGTTAAACCCATGAATGAAAATCCTTGGATATTGTTGAATGGTGGATGTTGTGTAGGGTGAACCTGGTGAGCCCGGGGACAGGGGGCCAACAGGGGAGCCTGGTCCAACCGTAAGGAGCTGTAGTGCATACATCTGCAAAGAAACTTTTACACTTGAACACAGGGAGCTGTTGGTTTGTGGGGAAGCAGGGGTGATCCTGGTCCTTCTGGACAGAGGGTCAGTAGCAGTAGGATGTATATATATGTACAATATTTAGAGTTTTTTCTTGTGTATGTATAGGGTATCAAAGGACCTGCTGGACAACCTGGTCCACGAGGATCGCCTGGCCTTGCTGTGGGTCTAATTATCACTGCGGTGTAATGAAACGTCATGATTCTCACTTTCCATTTTGTTCAGGGACCACCTGGTACAACTGGTCAGACTGGTGTAGCTGGCAGAGAAGGTCCAAAGGGCTTCAGAGGTCGCCCCGGTACCCCTGGCGCTGCTGGAGAGGCTGGAGGCCAAGTAATCCTATGTATTTTTCTGACTTTCAATGTGCTGTAATTTGTATAGGGTCCCCCGGGAGATTTGGGCCCCAGAGGAACTCAGGGACCTTTGGGAGAGACGGTAGGAAAAGAGGCTCTGGTGGTGTGTAATGTGATGTGATAAGGCCCTGGATTTCTCTCTAGGGATTTGCTGGTGCTCAAGGTGATCCTGGTAACTCTGGTGTTCCGGGAGAAGTGGTATATACGTTGCTGGGTTTATCAATGCTCCTGACAGTTCAATGTGTTTTTCCTCCTATAGGGTGAGTTTGGCGAGCCAGGAGCCCAAGGCCCATCTGGAGACCCTGGTTCGAAGGTATAGCTACACATGGGTTTAGGGCGTGACTGTAACACATATAAAACCCGTAGGGATCACGAGGAGCTACAGGTATTCTTGGAGTGCGAGGAGCAATTGGAGAACCAGTACAGTCAAATAAACACTCGTACTCCTTATAATTGAAAGTGGAAACTCTGGCTGCAGGGCAACCGAGGAGCCACTGGAGATTCTGGTTTCCAAGGTCTCCAAGGATCACGGGTTAGGACATGATAGAGCCCTCCCTATCCTCCCTTGTTTATTGGAACAATGCCTGCAGGGTGCTCCTGGTACAACCGGAGAGCCTGGCGAGAAGGGACTTTTAGGAGAAGCTGTAAGTTTTGCTTTGCTTCACAATAAATTTGGAGAGTGTTTCACAAAAGTGTAATTATGTATATAGGGCCGGGAAGGACCACCAGGAGTTAAAGGCGACAAGGGACTTATTGGATTACAGGTAGCCAATCCTTAATTGTGCATATGAAAGGAAAGTCGAGTCGAATCTTGTAATGCAGGGTCGCGATGGTCGTCCTGGTGACACTGGGCCTGCTGGCCCACGTGGACCTCAAGTGAGTTTATTACGGTTCACTACTACTTGAGCAGAAAGTTTTAAAAGGCGTAATTTTTTCACAAGGGAGACATTGGTTGGCCAGGTACATCTGGTGTCGACGGACTCCCTGGACCACTGGTTTGTATAATATTATACTTTATGAATTCGCTGCCATCCCTTGTGTTTTGACCCGCTTTGAATTACACTAAAGGGACAACCTGGACCACCTGGAGAGAATGGACCTACGGTAAGCACACTAGTATCGAAAAAACAGGGAGATTTTAATTTCCGTGCTCATTTCTTGAAGGGCGACGGCGGAAAGGACGGAGTGCCTGGACCAAGAGTAAGTTTAGTGTTTGAACTTGGCTGTGCTATTATTTTGTGGGGTACATATTAGGGCGACGCTGGACCACCTGCTCTAGCTGCAACCAGCAAAAAGAGCAGCTTCTACATCTCTGGAAGTGACACCTTCATCCAGTCTGTATGTGATACACACAAGCCCACTTCAAATTCGTGGTTAAAACGTTGCATATCTTCTCTCAGATGCTTTCCATGATAGTACAGCTTGACAACATGACGCGCTATGCCGAGCTACTGACAATGCCAAATGGGACTCGGTCATTCCCGGCAAGGTCCTGTTGTGACCTTAAGGAACAATATCCTGACATCCCCAGCGGTATGCTCAGTAGAGATGACCAGTGTGGATACATTCTCAGTTCAACTTGAAACACAGGGACGTATTGGATTGATCCAAACGGAGGGTGCTCTGCTGATGCATTCCAAGTTGACTGTGACTACGAGGACAACGGCTGTGCCACTTGCATCGATGCAAAGACATGGGTAACTATTACGAGTTTTGCTAACGCAGATTTTCATGGCCAACTTCACTGTCACATTAGAGCGAGTCGCTTCAGTCACCTGATATTGCAGAAAGAGTGTACCAATCCATCAGCAATGTATTTGCCAAAAAGGTATGATACTTTTGATACCATCAGACTGAGCATAATATTATTATCCACTTCTGTAGGTTGCTTACAGCATCAGCAAAGTTCAGCTGAAAATGCTACAAATCACCAGTCGACGTGCCGAGCAAGCTGTCACCGTGCACTGCCAGAACTTGGCCTTCAGCGACACGGAGTTGAAGTTCCACACCATGAAGCCTGGTTCTTCCGTTAAGCCCAGCACTAACAGCGGTGGTTGCTCGGTGCGTTAAACAGCTCTATTCATCACTCCATAGGAGGCATTCTGAGTGGAAATATTTCCCTATCCATTTACATACAGGAGGCATCTTCAGCTGGTGCCAGCAGTAACTTCAAGTTCAGCACGCGGAGACCACGACAGCTCCCAGTCACCGACATTAGCTTATGGCTGGGCTCAGGCAGTAACGAAGCTATGGCTGTAGAATTCGGACCCGTCTGCTTCTCACGCTAATCTATAGCTAGTCATTGTTTGGAGTATGTGTATATTTGTACACAGATCTATAATGTAAGTGGTAACTTGACTCATGATAGGCAGTTACTATTGATAGGCATGCTTGAACAGAACATCACCTTTCACGTTTTTTCTTTGTTATTGTTTACGTTCTGTACAGCACCGAATTTTCAGTTGCAGTAGTTACATTGTCGTGAAACAAAAATTGATCATGGTGTGTGAATTAATCACGAGTGTCCAAATGAGTATTTCAACTTGAGCGTTTCTTGAAATTCCCTTTTTAAAACTTGTAAGCAATCTCTGTAGAGTGAACTCGATCTGAAATTGGATATATCAAGGGAAGGACTGTGAGGCATGTGAATGACAAAAGCCTCGGGCAGGACAACAAACTCGTAGCCAGCATGATGCAGTTCCGTTATGTGAGAGACTTTATTCCATCCGAACCCCACGAACCTGGTATCGTACCGTGCAAACGGCCACTGTAATACGACATACGGCTCGAAATCAGGTGCCCAGTTTACCCTGTAGGGACGCGATGCAGTTTTCCAGTGTTGATAGTTTGTCGGCGCGTGTCCTTTCGGCCATTCATTATATCTGAATGGCTTGATAGACCCTGCCTCGAGCATCTCCAGAAGGGCCGGTTTGCTCTGTGGGAAATCGAGTCTGTAGAGGTGTGTTTCGAAAGCAGGGACTACAAGAGCCCTCTTTTCGGCTCCAAGAACTCGCGTTGCCTCCAAGAGATAGTCGTGTAAATCAACCATGGGGATAAAGTCAATGTCCAGGAGAAGTGCATACTTTGTGGTGAGATGATCCAGAGCCACATTACGGAGGTAGTTTACGGGGTAGAGGTTACTACTCTCTGGATACACAATATGCAGTGATATGTCGTTTCTTTGTTGGAAACACTCGTGACGGGTAACGTAGTTGGAGAGTTTAATAGTTTCTGAATCGGACGCATACACCGACACACTCATTGGTCCCTTCCAATAGCGACAGAGTGGCTCCAACATCTGCAGTCTATCCATTGATAACTGTGATATCAGGGTAACTGCATTGGGTTTGGATATAATATTTCCAATGAAAAATGGGTGAGTACGAAGTTGCAACTTTGCCACGTTTCTGAACGCAGAGCACGCGTCACGGGTTTGATTCGGGGACTGTCCCCTTGCAACATTGTTTTCAAATGAGCTGCAGGTAATGAGTTCACGTCTAAGGAGATTTCCATCGTATTGAACAAATCCATTGTACATGAGTCTGAAGTAGGCTCCGTTATTTTTCTCCACGTTCATTTTATTAGGCGAATTCCAGTGAATGATATGAAAACTTTCGCCATTTTGGTAGCAGAATTCACTACGAGAGTTATCACCCAGCTGTACATTCCACCCACATGGCAGAATGAGGTGAATATGGGGATACTCCTTGATAACGGCATTAACAACATCTTGGTCGGCAAGAGCAGCAGGATTCGCGTGCATTCGAGCAACGCCAGACCACATACTATCCCACCCCTGCCTCCTCATCTCTTCCAGATTGAGCAGAACCACTCCTGTGTTGAATCCTCGTCCCACTGCCGGCCACGGATGATGGTTTTCCCACAGACTCCCAAGATACCAGTTGCTCTGATTCTCCACGATCCCCAGCAGCTTCCTCCTCTCTTTGATGTCCACGAAAAAGTGCCACAGAAGGGCTATGTCGGAATTGAGCATTACATCGGTATCAAGCATAATGATGCTCTCTATGCTCCACGGAAACACCTGCGGTGCAACAAGTTTCATTAGTCCATACACACCGGAGTAATGGAAGCTTGGTATCCAAGATATGCGCTCTTCCAAAGGCTCAGTATCATAGAAACTGAAGTTTACTGCCGGTAGCTGCCAAGTGTTCATCAGTGTACCTAGTATATGCTTTGCTGGAATGTCGGATACAAAATGAAAATGAAGAGGGTTGTGTCTGTGGAAGAGAATTGTCTTCATGACGGTGGCCACTTGACGGCTGGCGTTGTAGCCCGCCGCAATGAACCCAATATGTATTGTTTCGCATCTTGAATTTCTGACACTTTCCCACTTCTCCAGAGTGTCGTAGGCATTGTCGTGCTCGCCAGCTCTTTCGCCCACTCTGCCCTCGTCTGTGGATACGCCCACCGCTGGTCGCTGCAGTCTAGCGATTTCTTCTTGCAGTCGCTGATTGAGTGACTGCAGCCGATTCACTTTCTTTGCGAGGGCATAGTGTGGAGCCAGCCAGTACGACACCACTGCTCCAATGACGAGTGCAAGTGAAACGAAAACCCAGCGGGAACGCAGCGATCGCCAGCCTGCACGCATATCGGCGGGCGGGGCTCGCTAAATGCGCATGCGCATTAACGCCCAAGCATTATGTATATGTATAAGACTGCATTAGGAGATATATTTGAACTCAACAACCAAAGCAGGGTGGTACTCCCTTACAGTCCTTGACATTAGTGATTGTTCCTGTTACGGAGAAGGAGGCAGTCAGTCTGTCTCCAACACCTCCAGTGGCGACAACTGTGTACTGGCCTGGAAATACATAATGTTCCCCGTCCTCGTCCACCAGGGACAGAGAGTAGGCATTCACCTCATAATTCCCTGTATGGCTTGCAGACGGAGCAAGACCGACTCGCTCAAAGCCAACCAGCTGTGTGTTGGGGATAAACGGTTTTCCTGATATTCTCGGAGGCTCCACGTAAATTTGAATGACTTCATCTCCTTGAACGTCCCCAACGTTCTGAACAGACACCTTCACGTTTACGGAGCTGCAGACTTCAATACTGTTTGCCGACAAGACTAGTTGGGAATACTTGAAACTTGTGTACGAGCGTCCGTAACCAAACGGGAACAGAGGCCTTCCAGTGTAGTAACGATAGGTTCTCCCGGGAGGTGTGGTCATGTTGTAGTCCGTAGCAACAGGTACATCATTGGTGCTGTTGAAAATTGTAAAGGGTAATTTCCCTCCCGGGTTATATTTTCCAAATAACACATCAGCCACTGCATGACCTCCTAAAGGTCCGGGATAGAAGGCTTCAACAACAGCCAGTACTCCAGTGTTTCCATACAAAGTGGGAATGCTAACAGGACCGCCATTGAGGAGAACCAATATCACGCGTGGAGTTAAGGAAACAATAGCTTCAATTAGTGCCGTTTGGCAGCCGGGAAGTGCCAGGTTATCTATTGGCTCGAGTTCACACGTTGTATTTGCTCTATCTTCACCTTCCCTTTCAACAGAGCTATCGAGTCCCATTACTGCAATAACATAGTCGGCATCATCCACAATCGACAGTGCCGCTGGAAACCCGCTTTTGTCTGAACAATTAACGTTGGCACACCCAGGTTCATAATCAATTACAGTTGCAGTGTCGTTAATATCTCCTGTAAACCTTGAAGTATGGTGACATTGTATGGAGGGATACCCATGTAGGATGAGAGCAGTACGAGAGACGAATTAGCATTGGGACCAACAACTGCTAGCTTCTTTTGCTGACCAATTTTTAGTGGAAGGTCACCAGAATTCTCCAAAAGTACAATCGACTCGAGTGCAGCTTTTAGATTGAGAGCCTGACTCTCGGGAGTGTTGAGCTGACTGGCATTGATCCACTGATACGGTACCAGTGACACTGGATCAAAATCCCCCACTCTGATTCTCAAGTAGAAACTCCTCCAAACTGCCTGTCTGATGGTGTCCAATTGTACAATATCTTCTACATAAGCCAGGGGTAGGTAGATTGGATAGATTTCGTCATGCCCGAGATCGAGATCAGTGCCTGCATTCATGCACACAGCAGCTGCTCGGAGTAGGTTCCGTGTAAAGTTATGTGTGGTATAGACTTCTGCAACAGCACCATTATCTGAGCAAACAGATATGTTCTCGGCACCAAACTGCCCCCTGAGGACCGATTTCAGGAGGAAGTCATTGGCAGCATCCGGTGCCCCTTCGGGGGCGTACTTGCATTTCAAGGAGGTGTATGCGGGCATAATTTGCATCACTTTTCCCGCAATAACCTGTGACTTGAAGGCTGGCAAGTAGGTGTCATACAAATCGTGTACGGTGGGCTCTGCAACAAAAACTTTCCTAAGTTGGTCGGGTCCGCTGTGAACTGCAAAGTGTTTTGCACATGCAGCCACCTTGACATACTTGGAATCAGAGCCTTCTTGAAGACCCCTAGTATAGGCAAGCCCCAGCAGGGAAATGAGATATGGATCTTCGCCAAACGTTTCAAGGGCTCTACCCCATCTGGGATCACGAAGGAGGTTAACGTTTGGGGCAAAGCAACTCACCCCACTTGCTTCTTGACTTGACCCATTGTAGTGGGCCATTATGATATTGTGGAGTGCGCGACCTTCAGTGGACGTAACTTCGCCCGCTTTCAGAACTAGTTCTTTGTCGAAAGAAGCCGCCAGTCCAATCGGGGCTGGAAACACGGTCCAGGTGTAGCCCAACCAGTCTGGGCCACCGCCTTTGTCCCATCCGTGCAAACAGTTTGAGCGCCAGTTGTAGGCGTTTATGCCCAGCCTCGATATTCCTGGAGCGATGGTAGACGTCTGTTCTACGAGTTCCAACGGGGTGAGCCGGGAAACGAGGTCGCTAGCCCTGGTTCCAGCGTCGAGTTTAGGATTGCAGAAAGGGTAGCTTGCCTGAGGCTCGCTCGTGCAGTCGACAGAGGGAACAGGGCTGAAGGTGGAACGATCAGAATTGCTCGAACGACCAAAAAAACAGCCCGCCGAGGAAAACAACAAGAGAAGGACACAAACTATCTCCATCATCGCTGAGCGGGCACACGCACGCGCGCAACTCGAGCCCCGCCCCAACATCTGTCACATGCAAAACCGCGACTGCAAGCAATTAAAGATGAACACACGTTTTGTGTACAACTACATCATCGTTTTCGTCCTTCCTTGGGCCTTGGAAGCATTCCCGACCCCCTCGGTGGACTGCGAGAGCCTACCACAGGCGAGCTACCCATTCTGCGACCCAAACCTGAGCCCGGAAGAAAGAGCCACCGACCTCGTCTCGAGGCTGACTCAAGAGGAGCTTGTTGGCCAGACGTCTTCCATTGCCGCTGCCATCACACGCCTCGGCATCAATGCTTATAACTGGAGGTCCAATTGTCTACACGGCTGGGCGTTATCTGGCGGACCCGACTGGCTTGGTTACACGTGGACTGTGTTCCCAGTCCCCATAGGACTCGCGGCGACTTTTGACCGCAATCTCATCCTCCAAGTCGCTCAGGTAACGTCAACTGAGGGTAGGGCCCTTCACAATGAGGTAATGTCGCATTATAATGGAGCAAGCCAGGAAGCCAGTGGACTAAACTGCTTCTCACCGAACGTCAACCTTCTCCGTGATCCTCGATGGGGAAGAGCCTCGGAGACCTTTGGCGAGGATCCATATCTAATCTCTCAGCTAAGTGTTGCCTATACTAAGGGGATACAGGAGGGAAGTGATCCAACATACGTGAAGGTGGCCGCATGCCCCAAGCACTACGCCGTGCACAGTGGCCCAGATCAACTCCGAAGCGTTTTCACGGCTAACGTCACGCTGCACGATCTCTACGATACCTATCTCCCAGCATTCAAATCGCAAGTAGTGGGTGGAAAAGCAATGCAAATCATGCCAGCTTACAGCGGAGTGAGATGCAAGGGCGAACCAGACGGGGCGCCGGATGCTGCAAATCCATTCCTATTGCAAACGGTCCTGCGTGAAGAGTTTGGAGGGGCGAATATATCTGTCTGTTCTGATAATGGTGGTGTAGCAGAGGTATACAGTACACACCACTTTGCTGCGTCTTTGGAAGAAGCGGCTGCTCTTTGCATGAATGCCAGCACTGACCTTGATCTTGGGGGTGATAAAGTGTACCCTAAATACCTTCCTTTGGCTATTAAGGACAGCCTCGTCAATATAGACACCATCAGACAGGCAGTTTGGAGAAGTTTCTACTTGAGAATCAGAGTGGGGGATTTTGATCCAGTGTCACTGGTACCGTATCAGTGGATCAATGCCAGTCAGCTCAACACTCCCGAGAGTCAGGCTATCAATCTAAAAGTTGCACTCGAGTCGATTGTACTTCTCAAAAACTCCGGACATCTTCCTTTAAACATTGCTGAAGCCAAAAACATAGCTGTTATCGGACCAAATGCAAACTCCTCGGCTGTTTTAATCTCAGATTATGAAGGCATTCCGGCGTTCGTAACCACCGTTTACGACGGCATAAAGAACACGGGGATAGCAGCAGAATATGCACCGGGATGCTCGGACGTGACTTGCAGTAATCAAAAGGGCTTTGATGATGTCCTCAAGATTGTGCGGGATGCTGACTATGTCGTAGCAGTAATGGGGCTGGACGGAAGTGTGGAAGGCGAGGGACATGACAGAGCACACACAACCTGCGACTCTGAACCAATAGACAACATAGCGCTCCCTGGGTGCCAAACTGCACTCATCGAGGCAGTAACGTCCATCAACCCTAGAGTGATCCTTGTTTTCCTAAACGGAGGACCAGTCAGCATCCCTAACCTGTATGAGAACAAGGGAGTCTTGGCTGTGATTGAAGCCTTCTATCCTGGTCCACTCGGGGGGACAGCAGTGGCTGATGTAATATTTGGTAAATATAACCCCGGCGGGAAATTACCCATTACAATTTTCAACAGCACCAATGATGTACCTGTTGCTACGGACTACAATATGACCACGCCTCCCGGGAGAACCTATCGTTACTACACTGGAAGGCCTCTGTTCCCGTTTGGTTACGGACTCTCGTACACAAGTTTCAAGTATTCCCAACTAGTCTTGTCGGTAAACAGTATTGAAGTCTGCAGCTCCGTAAACGTGAAGGTGTCTGTTCAGAACGTTGGGGACGTTCAAGGAGATGAAGTCATTCAAATTTACGTGGAGCCTCCGAGAATATCAGGAAAACCGTTTATACCCAACACACAGCTGGTTGGCTTTGAGCGCGTCGGTCTTGCTCCGTCTGCAAGCCATACAGGGAATTATGAGGTGAATGCCTACTCTCTGTCCCTGGTGGACGAGGACGGGGAACACTATGTGTTTCCAGGCCAGTACACAGTTGTCGCCACTGGAGGTGTTGGAGACAGACTGACTGCCTCCTTCTCCATAACAGGACCAATCACTAATGTCAAGGACTGTAAGGGAGTACCACCCTGCTTTGGTTGCTAAACCAGAAGTATTATCATACTCTATTGGTGTTTAAAATGTGTAAGTGTATAGTAGTTAGTATACCTGTTTCTTGAGCTGTGGGCTGAAAATCTTTTGATGAACGATCGACGATGAACGAACCGCGAGAGTCGAGTGTTAGCGGCAAAAGTTGCGCATACCGCGCGCTGTATACTGCGCATGCCCGCCAGTGGCGTAGGCGTGACGAACGATTGAGCATCCGCCGATGGAAACCTCCTCTGGAGGAAATACGCAGGTATAAAAAATGTATGCTAACTCATCGCAGTTGGACAATTTACCTTTTCTATCAGGCTGACCCAGAGTCAAATGACCTTTGTTGCTCATTTATGAAGACAGTTCTTGCCAGTGTTCAGTCATACACTCATTCGCTCCTTCCCACACAAGACCACAGAGAGCCGCCCATATCTAAACTCTCAAGATGTCTCAAACACAACGATACTCAAATATCTGTGAGAATTTTTAAATCCACACGCAGATATGGTTATGTGCCGCTGTGGTC
Organism: Geodia barretti; assembly: GCA_030341885.1. Classification (NCBI taxonomy): domain Eukaryota; kingdom Metazoa; phylum Porifera; class Demospongiae; order Tetractinellida; family Geodiidae; genus Geodia; species Geodia barretti. The sequence continues at coordinate 25,469 of CASHTH010000671.1, forward strand.
CTTTTGTAGGAGAGACTAGCGGAATTTTGCACTCGGTATGAAGTAACCCCCAAGGCAGAGACAGTCACGTCTCATGTTCTCCTGGGATTCTACAGCTATTTTCTCTCAGTCAGCCCTTCCCTTAACTTCGCAGTAAAAGTTTTGACTTTTAGGCACGCGTGTATAATAGTAATAAATTTTTCCTCGAAGGATGAACGGAAGTCAAAAATTGTGTTTCAAGAAGAAAACTATACTTTTCGAGGATTCATCCTTGTATCAGAGCAGAAGCTACAACAGGTGTGTAAGTAATTTAGTAGATTGCCATTGATTGTGCGTGTGTCTGTCTGCAGGTACCACCACTCAGTGTTTGGCAGCGTGGGTGCAACTACACAGTCACTGTTGAGCCACTTGAAGAAGCTGTTTTGGTACCAGTAAACCTTCTCATGCCTAGATATCGCAATAGAAATTTGATTTCTATAGGAATTCACTAAACTACAAGCTCTGCTGTTCGAAGAATACTTGTTTAATGACCTCTTGCAACTCTTTGACTTTACTCATGGTAAACATGACACATAATGGTCTCCTTATGACCTGCCTTTTACTGCAGTACTAAAGGGTCTCGACGCTAGTATGTTGTTCATCCCAAAATTTTCCAAAGAGGGTGAATCTTATATACTATTATGGCAACTGAAATGCATGTGTGACTGTGGCTGGCAGGTGGACAGGTTCTTGCTATGAGCTCCGTTCTTCGGTGGTTGATGGCAGTGAGGATACCATTACCACCATACCTTGAGGTTGGCTGTTTGCATTGATACGACGGTTGTACTGTCCTGTACAGACGCAGCTGAAGGGAAACACTGAGAGTGACACCAGTAAGATGACCAGTGGATTGATCGTCACCAACCCACATTTGGTATTTTTTTTTTGTATCTAGCTACACTAGAGATGGAGATCGTTGTTTGCTTTTCAGCGCCCGTCAAGTATTAGAGTGGACAGATTGGAGTGGTCACGGCAAAGAAACGGCAAGGTTTAATGGAGACACTCACCTGAGCCTAGCAGATAACTACGATATAATTACAGGGACGACCCAATATCATCCATTTCTCGTCCGTTTTCAATGAGGACCATAAGGCTGGACATGATGTAGAAGAGCTTTTCAGAGCTTCTAGCAAGTATGTCATCGTGGTTATTTTGTGCCCGTGATTATGTAACACGACATCACACAGGGAGTTAATGCTCAGCATTAGTACAGAGAATTTTATTTTGACAGGCCTCTATACGGATATCGTTGAGGTAGTAATATGTGTTAGTAAGCTGTTGAGGTTTTAATGTGTTTCATGATATAGGATGCTCTGTTTCTTCCACTGATGCTAAACCACATTCTCTACCACAAGTCGTTGCTAAAACTCGAGAAAAAGTTGAACTATTCGTTTCGAGACAGGCAGCTTCTTGAGGTATCTCATAATACCAAAATCAGGACATGTTACCATTATTATTGTATGATTTTTCTTTTTCAGAGAGCACTCACGGAACCCTCTTACTCACAGTTGTACACAGTATTGGCCGAGCAGGTGAAGGTGACAGCATCAAACTGTGGGATCAGAAGACCGCTGGTCAGGGCAGGCAAGAGTGTAAAATCTGAAACAAACGTTCAGGACCTCAACCAGAGATTGAAAGACTGCGGCAAAACGAACAGTTAGAGTTCCTCGGTGACGCTGCACTCGAGTATCTCTGCAGGTTTAATGTTTGCTTACACTGTAACTCATGGAGCATATGCGTGTGTGTTAGTGTTTTTCCTCTGTAGCCTTCATCTGTACCACACGTTCCCGGATGCAAGGCTGGGACAGTTGGCGTCATATAGAACACTGCTAGTAAAAAACAGACACCTGGCTGTCTTAGCAGAAAAGCTCGAAATACGCAAGTATCTACTTGCCAGAGATGCAGTGCACTCTGCGAGTGAAAAGCAGAGAGATTTGTTGGATAAGAACCCACAGCCCTCTGATTCTGCCACTGAAGAGCCGTCAGCTACGTCTCTGGATGCTGATGCTCATATGTATGCCAATCATCTGGAAGCAATATTGGGAGCTGTTTATCTAGACGGTGGTCTGAGTGCCACCCAACAGCTCATTGCCCAACTATTCTTCCCTGAAAGAGGTACGTAGGCTCTCCTTCATTACTAGAACAGATGCACACGGTTCTGCGAGCTAACACGAGTGCAAAATTTCAGCAGTTTATGTGACTTTGACATCACGGCATAGACAGCGCCTTCTATGTCGTGCATACATAGATACAGAAAAGTTGCGCAATTCAGACGACTTGCTTCGCTTGGCTCTTTCACGTAGGAGCTCCAAAAAGTCTGGTTGGATTACCCGCCTCATCCTTTGCAGGTAAGGGTGTGTCTTGCCATAAAATGCTTATCAAGAATGCGGTTGCCACATAATTGCATTGTTTCCTGCGGGTGAGTAAAAAAAATACCTGTTGTTCTATCAGTCAGATCACCCTGCTGGGGACCGGCATATGATACCTCATTCTCCCATACTACAAGTTAGCCCTATTGTAGCAGTATATACGCACAGCAGACTCTGTTGTCATAACTAATCCACCCTAAATTGCGGGACAGAAACTGGTGCATTTGGAAGAATCAACAGGAGTCGAATTCAGGCACATTCGCCTACTGGCAAAAGCATTCACGCATTCCTCCATGCAATACAGTCATCTCGTCGGGTATGTTAGTTCTCCATAATAATGATATCCTGTCAGTGTGTCTAATGTGTTTGTTATGCAGAGGGAACTACGAGAAGTTGGAGCACCTTGGAGACGCCGTATTGCAGTTTCTGGTCTCTGATTACCTGTATCGCAAATTCCCAACATTCCACGAAGGACAATTCTCTGTCAGCCTATCATACTTTAGTGTCTAGCTGTTCTGAATGTCTCTTTCTGCAGCTGCTGCGGGCCAGTCTAGTACAGAACAAGCAACTCGCTCAACTCTGTAAAGAACTTGGCTTTGATCAATACATTCGTTATGAGGTCGCTGTTGATTACTCATGATTTGCCAATTTTTATAAATTTTTTATCTTGCACAGGGTACCGAAGTTGGGACGAAGATTTTAGCTGATGTGGTGGAATCTTACGTAGCTGCACTTCTGTTAGACATGGGTCTCGATTATTGCCAGAAATTCCTCCAAGTTTGTCTTTTTCCTAAACTTACAGTAGGCAACGACCCCAAGTCTGTATGTACAAAAACTTGATGGTCTGCGTACTATTCATTCAGGATGTCATGACGAAATTAGATAATATAGAAGATTCCAACACTCAGCTTCAAAAGGCCACTGCCAGATTATGTCGCAATCTCCATCTTGAGCGCGAACAGCCAATCTACAGGTTTGCAGATTTCATTCAACAATTAATATGAAGTCCATTTTGATGGGTATTCACTGACATAGGCAACTGGGGTCATCCAAAATACCTCCATTCAAAGGTATCTGGCTATGAAAAAATTCGTGACCTTGTATATATTAGAATTGAATTACCTCCTTCAATATTTTGTGAATTTGTGAAGTTGGTGTGTATTTCAAGGGACGGAGACTGGGAACTGGGAGAGGAAATAGGTGAGATTCGCCTTCATTTATATACTAGACATGTCATTACGTTGTGTGTGTTTGTGCAGTCTGAAAGATGCCAGACAAAAGGCTGCTAAGCAGGCACTCATGAACGGTGCAACTAAGCTAAAAACCATGGCTACCTGCTTGAACATTATGCATTGTTGTTACAGGATCCTTGGGGCGTATGTGCGGACAGAAGAGATGACGTTAAATGAAAAATCGAATATGCGCATGCGCACAGCACCTGTAGCAGCATCGTCCAGAGTTAGTAGAGTATGCCGGTTGGAAGACGGAAAGTCTGGCTGCATCAAAGGCTGAAACTAGGCCTGTGGCAACCGCGCAGAGGGCTCCTACTGGCCCTGCTCCTGCACGCATTCACAGCTCCAGCATGCGCGCAGTTCAGTGGTAGCGGTAGCTCATGGAGCGGGTCGGGAAGTTCCGCCGACGGCTCCGGCGGTTTGGTGGATTTTGGTAGTGGAAGTGGTAAGTGATATGCTTTATACGTGAGAGGGCCGGTAGAGAATATTTATGTAGCTATACATGCATGAGATTTGTAGCCATTGCACGGTGCTGTTGCACGGTATAATTTATACGTTCTCGGGTGAGATTCCATCGGATCTCACGTGGGTTCTAGGTGTGGAAGTGGTGGGGCAGCCGCATCATTGTGCGTATAAACAATGCATGCGCGAAGCGCGCGATTTATGTGATTTATCCACAAAATTGGTATCCATAATAGGGGTTGATGGTGGGGATTACTTTGGTCTTCATCCATACTCCGATGAAGAACTACTGAATGAAATGTTACAAAAAACTATTGACGTTATGTCATTGTCTAATGACCATCGCCCCCCATCGTTTGCAATTGTACAACCCCGGCAATATCTCTCATCAGAGCAATCAGTCAATTCGCATACCCTCCCGACTAATTTCCTCCTCTCCCTCTCTTACAAACCACTCAACAACACAGTTTTGTCCCTCTTCTCCCTCATGTCACATCCAGCCCAGTCACAGAATCAGCAAAACAGAACAGCCAACAGTAGCCATTCAATTGCCAATTTCTCCAAAATTCACTCGGAATTCAGGCTCAGCCACTCAGCAACAGTTGTTGTACACTCGGACAGCTATTATGACCTTTCGACAGATTTATCGGCCAGCTATCAATCGCGATATTCACTAAATCTAATAGTGATGAATGGTCGGGTAGGTATGTGTTTGAATGGGGCGTACCACCCTCCAATTGAAGGCATTAGCCTATGGAATGATGTCAAAACCACCGACACATTGGAAATGAAGTTTTCACCATACCTGAGCTCTGTGTCTTCGTTGGTAAGCAAAAACAGGAAAAATAAAGACGATATCTGCTTTATGTTATCTATGTACTTGCTACAGGGAATCATCTGCAGCATGAAATTATTGCCACTTCCGGAAGATTTGCCTTCCTCGCCGTTTCTCTGTTCCCTTATCTTTCACACCTGCGTGGTAAACCAGACGCTATTCTCCTGTTGTTAGAAATTGATTTTTTTGTTGAAATTTTGACAGACTCAAGTAGTCGGACAGCCGCCACCACCCTCAGGCACCCCAGCCGATCCAACTGACCCTACAATTTCCGGATTACCGCAAGCTCCGATACCTTACGACCCGTATTACTACCCCTTCACCAATCCCTACTACAATCCATACGATCCTTATCAGGTAAACCACTGAGTTGACCAAATGTGTGTGCTTTGTGATTTTTTCGTGGAAGCTCAACATCGTTTGAAATTACTTGGCCTGGTTGAATACTTTTATCCGCTCAAGATATCTGAGACGGCTCCCAGTTAATCTTTTGTGTGTTAAATGTTCACCGCTAGCATAAACATTCAGGTGATTATGTTGTTCTTGCGGTGTTCCCAAACCACAATTCCAAGCTGTGGATCTATTTTGGCCCGCAAGAGTGAATTAAAACGGCCCGCTTATCGTGTGGCACTGCTACCATAACGTCATGTTTGTGTTGTGTTCTCCTTTCTCCACAATTTCAGACGTGGCCTGATCCACTGTGTACTGGTCCTCCTGGTCACCCGGGGCCTCAAGGTCCACGTGGACACCCTGGCCCAGCTGGACGCCCTGTAAGTACCTCATACTCTCTCAAGTCAGAATTAACTACTCTATTATAGAATAGAACCCTGTGAGCTGCCCCTGGTAACGCAGTAGGAAGTTTGTCCTATATAGACAGTAGAGTGCCGTGGGGTTGAGTCCCAACAAAGCCAGCTCAGAAAGTTGTCCTGGGTGTCTCGATATTGCACTTCCTGCCTTACCATGATTCATGAGAGTACCTACATACTAGTGCTAGTCTTTTACTTAAGAGGATAATGAGCACTATACTACACCAATTAGTATCTAATTACACTATAGGGGAGAAGTGGATTCCCAGGAGAGAAAGGTCGTAGTGGAAGACCAGTAAGAGGAGATTTCAACCCACTATGGTTGTGGTTTAATCTCAGACTCTGTCACAAGGGGCCCGTTGGACATGACGGGATGGCAGGTGGTAAGGGTGTATCTGGTTATCCGGGCCCTCCAGGGCACCCAGGACTGCCTGGCGACCAAGGAAGAAAAGGAGAAGAGGTGTACTGTAAAACATCCACAAGACGGTCTTTTAGTGGAGTAAGGGTATATATATACTTTGCTGCATTGCGCAGGGCGAAGAAGGGTCACAAGGACACACGGGAGCAAGTGGTAGACAGGGACCACAGGCACTCCCTGGAGCTAGAGGACCACCAGGTCACAAAGGAGTAAAGGGAGCCAGGGTAGGTTCACAGTGTTAATAGACTTTCTATACAGCCCTGTTTTTTTTTAGGGGATGAAAGGGCGGCAAAGTGATCGCGGGCCCAATGGAGATCCAGTAATTTTTGGGAGTCGTGAGATAGTGAAAATAACGAGACTTCTCGTGTTTTTGATCTTAGGGAAGGAAAGGTGAACCGGGGACGCCTGGAATAGGTGGTTTCAAGGGACTCGTTGTAAGTAAACAGAAGTTTTTTTTACTGAAAAAAGGTTTAGCCAATCATCACAGGGACTTATTGGATCGCCTGGTGTGCATGGAAAGGAAGGACCCATGGTATCTATTCAACTACACTTCGTACTATATTTGACTGCAATAAATCCCTAACTGCAGGGTTATACTGGTCCACAAGGACCACCTGGAACTGCCGGTGGTCAAGGCCCCAGGGTACAGAACAACTCTATTGTTGCTACTGTAGCTTGTAGTACAATATTATCGTAGGGACCTGAGGGGCCAAAAGGAAGATCTGGACCAATCGGACCTCCGGTATGTATGATGTGATATTATACTTAAATGAAAAACGGTTTTATGTTTCTGTTCAGGGTAGACCAGGAGTACCAGGAAGAATAGGAGAGCCTGGCCCGGATGGAGAAATTGTACGAGTACTTTATGTAGACAGGGTGTATCCATTATCATAGTGCTGCTATCTTGCTGAAGGGTCCACCAGGACCTCGTGGCCACACAGGCCTCACGGGAAGCAAAGGCCCAAAAGGAAGACAAGGGCCAGTTGGTAGGGAAGGAGAAATGGGACTAAAGGTATACGTCTAATAGGAGTGAGCCAACTTGCCAACTGTATGCTCATTTCATAGGGAGTTATGGGACATCCAGGACCACGGGGAGAGAAAGGAGAAAGGGTCAGTATCCGTAACTACTCCATGTCCTCTCTCCACACACGCATGACGGTATTTTATTATGGTTAGGGAAGAACTGGTGATGGCGGCACAAAGGGACGCAAGGGAGAACTAGGCTACCCTGTGAGTTCAGATGGACGTGTTTTTCCAGCATTGCTTGTATATGTATGTCTTGGACACAGGGCTTTCCAGGTATACAAGGAGATCCAGGACTTGATGGAGATCCTGGACGCCCGGTAAATAAATCAAAACTGCGTTCAGCACAAGCGTGGATTCTGACTTGAGGCGTTCAGTCATGTGGTAGCTTCGCACACACGAACGCAATGATGTGTTACACACACAGTATTAAGATTTCAGAATATTTTTTGTACTCTCATGTACTATGCATGCAGGGATCACCAGGAGACATGGGTCCACCTGGAGATGACGGCTTTCCTGGACCAATGGTTAATACAAACACTACTTGGTTCATGAGCTGTGTGAGCCGTATATCTATCATTGTATGGACAGGGTCCAGTAGGGCTTTACCGGGGATCCTGGTCCAGACGGACGACCTGGACCTATGGTGAGGGATTGCCTCTCCTGGTAGCTAGGGTGTGTTAACACTTGTTTCTGTGCTCTACAGGGTCTTGATGGGGAGCCAGGTGTTGCAGGCCATCCAGGAGAGCCTGGGCCCAAGGCAAGTAAGTATAAGCTGTATTCTAAATAGCTACCTCAGTATAAATTATGATGTATTCTACAAAAGCACCAGCTCCATTCTAAAGAGCTACCCAGTATCAATCTACCTCAGTATAAGCTGTAATTCTAAGAGCTACCTCAGTATAATCTAAAGGTGCTACAAGCTTTATTCCTAGCAGACTCCTATCTTTCTGCTTCCTGTGTCCTGTGTGCACAACTTGTAAAAACGTGTGGATTGCCCTGGGGATGCGTTTCTCTCTCGTGTTGTTGAGTGTTTTTTGTTCTTGCCACAGGGTCTGCCTGGATTTTCAGGACCTCCGGGAAAGCCTGGTGCTCCTGTAAGTGCTGAACTGCTCATTCTGTTCATCTCCTACTACTGGCTATCTGACAGGGAATTAAGGGAGAGATTGGGCTGAATGGAATCCCCGGTTCGCCAGGCAGAAAGGTACTGAAAGGTGTGTCATCTGTACACACACTAGCCCTAGAGCACCTGCTTCTCACCAGCATTATGTTTACATCATTGCCGTAGGGACCACCCGGACCACTTGGTCATCAAGGACGAAAAGGAAGCATTGTGAGTATGCCATTGAACGTTCACCATTAAAGGGAATGTGACATCACATATGGGCTAAATTTAGAAATGTTACTAAATATGGAACTAAACAATAGGGCCCAGTGACAGTTATGTTTTTAGTAAGTTTCGAAATTTAACTTTTATTAGGGACCAAAAGGGTTTAGAGGTGTTCCAGGGCCTACAGGTGCACCAGGAGTAAAGGTTTGACATATCTTTTTTCCGAGAGAAGGAGGAGCCTCCAATGTTTCCACAGGGTTACAGAGGATCGGTAGGAATCCCAGGACACACTGGAGAAAAGGGGCCACTAGTGAGCCACCCACATAGACACCGTGATATTATAGAACCATTGACATTTACTATTATACTTTGCTGCCAACTAGGGTTCTCCTGGTCACGATGGAGAGAACGGTCTGCCAGGCCCTCCAGGTATGAAGGTACGTTGTGTGTCCTTGTCTAGCCTGTAGTCTCCCATTTACTGGCAGCAATAGTATGACATCATACCTTTTCTGTTCTTTGATTGTGCAGGGTGGCAGAGGGATATCTGGACCGCAGGGTATTATCGGACCACTAGGGCCAAAAGTGAGTTGACGCCACACACATCACATGTTAGAAAACTGAATAAAACCTGTTTCATCTCTATTATATAGTACTACCGTACTTGGTTATATAGCAATTCTATTGTGTAGGGACAAAAAGGGACCCAAGGTCCCAAGGGTCACAAAGGAGAACCAGGGAACAAGGTTTCAACTCGGGACTCTGTGTGTGTGTGTGGTGTATTCACGTTTCTCTCCTCCGGTCTGAAGGGCCTGCAAGGAGCAACTGGTATACCTGGTACTACAGGTGTGATGGGAGGCAAAGGGGTGAAGGGGGATCCCGGATTTCGTGGGGAGAGGGGGAAGAAAGGAGATCTCGGGGAACGTGGAATACCAGGAAATCCTGGGCCCAACGTATGTATTGTACTAACTCCAACATCCAGCCACGTATGTTTTGTTCTATAGGGTGCACCTGGTGCTGATGGTGCCCCTGGATTAATGGGCCCAAAAGGAGTGCTGGTATGGTTACATGGAATGGCGGAGATTGTACAATTACACTTAATTACTCAGGGACCGCCTGGTAATAGAGGACGTCCAGGGCATGATGGAAGAGCAGGATTAGTGGTAAGTACTCCATCTACTGCTGTTATTTCTTTCAGTGCACAGTGTTTTAATTCCTTGCTCTGCGATAGGGGACTAAAGGTGAAAAGGGAGCTCCTGCTGCTGACGGAGCTCCTGGTAGAACTGTAAGTTCTTATTATGATTTGCTAATAGACTTTGTGAGAACCTTTTTAAAGGGGCCAAAAGGACTGCCTGGATTCAAGGGAAAGTCTGCTACCACTGGTCCACAAGTAAGGAGAAGTTTAAGGTGGGCTGTTTTGTTTGTAACATCGATTATTAGGGTCCAAAAGGAGAGCTTGGTCCGCAAGGGAATAAAGGAGAGAAAGCGAGGAAGGGTGAGGATGGCTTAAACGGTGGCCGCGGGCCAAAGGGAAAACCAGGAAGACCGGTAAATCCTGCTAACCTACCCTCTCAGACACTCACTTGTTACTGCAGGGAGTGAAAGGTGTGAGGGGATTCCCGGGACCAAAAGGAAGGAGAGGAGATATGGTGAGGGAAGATAACCGATTTCTTATGCATGCGTCCCTGATCCATTTTCCAGGGTGATCGAGGAATCCTCGGGTTGGATGGAACAGCTGGAACTGATGGACTACCAGTAGGTGTAATAGCTGAACCTTTTTCCTATTGTGTTCCATGCTTGCACAAGGGAGCCAAAGGCAAAACTGGAGAAGAGGGAGAAAGAGGCGACAAAGGAGACAAAGTAAAAAAAAGGGAGGAGTTTGTCTCAGACACGTCGAGACTGTCTTTTTTCCAGGGTTTATCTGGTCACAAAGGAAAGAAAGGACTGGCAGGTCCTAAGGGATTCGAGGTTGGTTAATCTGATTTTAAGGGACTCGGTGTAATGTGAATCTTGCACGACAGGGAAGCAAGGGAGAGCAGGGTCCCATTGGCTTGGCAGGAATTAAGGGCACAACGGGCATTACTGGACTGAGAGGGGACGATGGCGATCATGGACGACATGGAATGCCGGTCAGTTTCACGTAAAACCTCTGATGTAATCTATCCCCGGGGCACTATCACAGGGAGTACCAGGGCCCGCTGGACGACAGGGTCCTCCTGGAGGTGTCGGAATAAAGGTATCATCTTAGGACACTCTCTAACAACCTTACCCCCCTCTTTTCTGCATTTGTTTAGGGTGTAAACGGCGCCACAGGTGATACAGGCGAACGTGGTTATAAAGGAGTGGAGGTATAGTTGTTTTCTTAAAGGGAATGTGTCAGTATGTAATGGCTAAATTTAGAAACTGTTACTGAAAATGGAAACCTAATTGCATTCTTGCACTGGGTCCTGTTTTGTTCTATCTTTAGTAACACTTCTAAACATAGCCCTTACCTACTGCCACATTCCCTTCTTCTTGTGCACACCTTTTGAGATTAACTTGATTCAGGGGCCGCCGGGGGAGCCAGGGGTTCAGGGATTCGAGGGCCCCCAGGGAAGACGGGGTCCAACCAGTGACAGGGGACCAAAGGGTTACCCGGGGGAAGACGGAGACGGGGTCAGTGTGTCCTGAACATGACGTGCAGGTATAATTGTGCGAGGTTTTCACAGGGATCTCCCGGACCAAAGGGGGGCAGAGGACTGAAAGGTTTCAAAGGCGGAAAGGTTTCAAAATTCGTTCACATCGCTACACATCGCACTGTCTGTGTTCCAAATATCATAGGGACTGATTGGACCGCCCGGGCTACCATCACCAAAAGGGCAGAAAGGGAAGAAAGTGAGGGGACCTCTACAATGGTACTTGGTGTCTTATGTATACTGTCATACTCTTCTCTAGGGACCCCCAGGACCAATTGGACCTATTGGGCGACAAGGAGGCCACGGAAATCCAGTAAATAAATCTCTGGCAACCCTCACTTCTATGTCTGTGTGTGTGTGTGTGTGCGTTGTGTCATGCAGGGTCTGCAAGGTTTGTCGGGGCTGAATGGACCGCCGGGGATGCCAGGATTTCCAGTGAGAATTTCACCAAGACACCAGAACACTGCCAGTTAGTTCAACTCCATCTCAAATATAGGGCCTGGAAGGTGATCACGGTGAACAAGGGGGCAAAGGTGTTCGTGGACCACCAGGACCCCCTGGTCGAAGGGGCACCCAAGGAGCTCACGGACAGAAGGGGAAAAGGGTGAGTTGCTAATGATCACCGTAACAGCTGAGGTCTCTCTCTGTCTGTGCCAACGCTTACGTGCTCTTTCTTATGTATTGCAGGGCTCGCGTGGAGCTCCAGGTCTTCGTGGAGATCTCGGAGATTTCGGCGTTGGGGTTAGTACGGGATTTAACCAGTTGAAACTGTCAGAACGTGACATGTATCGTCTTTCTGTAGGGGAGAATGGGTTTTCCTGGGAATCGTGGGTACATGGGACAGACTGGATATGTGGTATATACTACACTCACTGTGGGTGTGAATTTTTATAGGCATCATTAGTGGTAAACCAGTAACCTAGGTTTTTTTTGCTTTCCAATTGGAATGTTAATAGCCAAACGGTGGCATGAATTACATCACTGGCCGTGTGTTGCTAGCGCCTTTGTCTGTGATGTATTGTTTTACCTCAGGGCCGGCCTGGGAGACCAGGAAACGATGGGCTCGACGGATATCCTGGCTTTCAGGTAAGAGTATATACAGTGGAATCTTTCTCTCTGAGGACACCTCTCTAAAAATGTGGGACACCGTCTCTTTCCACAAGAACAGTCTTCTATCCCTCAAAAAAGGACACCCCACTAATTTGGACACTTTCTGCGTCCGGACTAGAGTATATCTTACCACTCTTGTTGTGATATTTTTCTCAACCTAGGGCAACCCTGGCTACAAAGGCCTAAAGGGATACAGGGTGAGTGTATATAGTAGTGTTAGTAATGGTCATGAGTGTATCTGATGTTTTTTACCTGCAGGCTGCTAAAGGACAGACCGTAAGGTCCATCGTATAGCTTGCTTGTGAAATTGTAACATTTGAACTTCCAGGGGCCAAAAGGACCAAAGGGACCACCTGGACAAGTCAAACATGTAATATTTCTATTTGGAGCCCACAATGGATCGGAATGATCTAGGTTTTTCTTTTTACAGCACTATATCTCTGATCTGGCATCTGAACATATCTATGAACCTGGCAGACTTCCTCTACCGTCCCTCGACAAGATGATAAAAGAAGTTTGTAACACACCTGTTAGCCCTCGCCATCAGCATCTCTGTGTTGGTGAACTGCAGCTGGTGTTCAGTGAGAGTGGACGAGAGACATCAGTGACAGTGCCACGCTGCCTCATGATGCTGGACTCCCCGTCAGCTGGTCTGGAGAGAAGACTTCCAGCCCACAGCTGCCAGCATGTCTGTCTTCACCACACCAACTCCACCGCTGGTATACAGAGAATTCAAAACTAAAAGTCTCAGCAAAATATACTTCTCTCTCTCTCTCTCTGTCTCTCTCTCTCTCTGCTCTCTCTCTCTCGACCACTCTCTGCTGTTGAAGGGCTCTACTGGATCGACCCAAACCTGGGATGCTCGTCTGATGCCGTCCAAGTCTTCTGCAACTGCTCCTCGAGACAAACCTGCGTTCTGCCCAACACCACTGTAACACTGGTATGCGTTCATGTTGTGTTGTGCAATACACTAGCTACAATGATTCTGGCTCTATATTATATATAGTCTGACTTGTGGCTCTTTCTATGATATTGTACACTTGGTCCTCTTCAGGATGTCCCATGGTCACTGAAGAGACAACTAAGCACAGTTCAGTTAGACACCACTCTTTCGTCAATCCAACTCTATCAGGCAAGAATTGTCAGACCCTCGGGAAAACATTCTCATTATCTGAGACAACCGTTTAGGTTCACTATTCAGTAGATCGAGTACAGTTCAAACAGTTGCAGTTGATGAGTTCAAAAGCCTCCCAGACAGTGGTACACCGGTACTACCTGAAGAGACAGCTAGTCCCCCAGGCTCTAATTTTTGACGGAGGAGGTGGCGAGGTACCGGGTGTACTGGTGAGAGAGTTTGGTGGTAGGTTGAGACAGCTCAGAGTGACAGAGTTACGAGGCCACAAAAACTGTCCGATCTTCTTTGAACAGCCGGTAGGTGATACAGCTGCGATATTCGTACAGTAAAATCTCTGAGTAAAGAACACCTTTAGTTAGACGAGGCCTTTATTCAATGGTAGTAGTATTAGTATGGGGCTGAACAAGTGTCCTTTATGGAGATGGTCCATTTTCCATATCAAATCATTTGCTATATTATGTACTTTATTGCCTCTGTTTTGTGTGTCCTTTTTCACGACAGCCTGAGCACCCAGACTGGAGCTGCAGTGTGTACGAGTTGGACTCTGAAAGCCTCTCGTTTTTCGACACCGACGCACTGCCGCTCCTGGACCTTGCTCTGGTGCACAGAGACGCCAGTAGCCTACAACACAATAGATTAGAGATTGGACCAGTGTGTTTTGCTGGTGGGTAGGTGTGTGTGTGCTGCATATCATGTTGTGTGTACGTCTTCTGTCTGTATGTATTTGCAATTTTCTCGATCTCGCGCCCTCTCTCTCTAGCTAGCTCTCCCATGCGCATGCGCCCATCTTTCGTCGTATGCGCATGCGCATTTGTCAGCGCAAAGGTAGGGGACAAAGGTTAAACACCGCGAGAGCTCTTGAGTACGGACGATGTCGTCGACAGCATCAATGAGAAGGTCTCAACGGCACAGGGCCAAGAGCTTTAAATCCGAACTAGAAGATGGCGTTCAGGCTACCTACAAAGCGATAAAGCTCAAATCTTTGGAGAAAGATGGTAGGTGCGCATCAAATAGAATTTATGGTGAGGATTACGAAGATGATGGCGAGAAAGCGGTTGATGAAGTAGAGGAGGAGCTTACAGAAACTGATTCAGCCTCTGAAGAACAACACCCAAAGAGAACAACGAAGAAAAGTGCCAGAAATCGAGTCGAACAAGTTTCAGACGGAGACACTGGTGACGCTGGAAGACAGGAGGAGGAGGAAGAGGAGGGGGAAGATGGTGTGGGTGAGGACGGTGTTCACGGTCGGTGGAGACACTATCACTCTCTCTGCTCCCGTCTCCCCGGGAGAGAGAGACAGATTCAACTCCTACTCTCTCTTCTAGGAGAGGTAAGTTGGTTGGGAGCCTGCCTATATAGCTGTGCAGAGGAAATAAACTTTCGCAAATTTCACAGTGCCAGTGCTAACCTCCGTAGACAATTGTTCTGTTTGGCGTACTAAACAAGTGGTCTACTAGAGTCTATCTTCAAAATTCTAGTTTGGCATCCAACCATGAAAGCTTTCTACATACCTCGTCTTTCCCACTATATGCTTCATAACTGTATGTACATGTGTGTGTGTGTGTGTTATAACTTCAGCCTCGCCAGCTGACCTGTCCAGCTCTGTATGTGTACGGAAACACATCAACGGGGAAGACCCTCGTCCTCAAGACTATCTTGAGCTCTCTGCAGGTGAGGCCTGCCTTACCCTTTGTCTTTCACATGTCCTTTTTAGTGCATGCTTCGAAGGTTACTTTTTGCATAACTGTGCTTCGTGAGAATGATAAATGATGACGTCCGTGTTATACCAAGAGATATATGTTGGCTCATACAAGTATGGATTTTCAGTCTGCTCTTTTGAAAGTGAAATAGCTTCTATTAATGCAGTGGTGATGTCGTGTACTGTATATATCACTCTTGTTGTCCCTCCAGGTTCCTCACGCTTTTGTCAACTGCATAGAGTGCTACTCCCCTAAGCTTCTCTACGGAACGATACTCGCCCATTTGATGGGTGGGTTTAGTCGGAAACGCGAGAATGTTGGTATCAGGTTTTAGATCGTTTCTCTTGTCACCAGGGGACACTTCGGGCTACGTCAGATGCGACAGTATGCCCAGTTTCATACGCTCCCTGCAGAGTTTCGCGGATGAGAGAACGGCCGAAACTATGTACATTGTAAGTTGGGATAAAGATTGGGAGTGAAAATTAGGCACATTAGGGGGTGTGTCATAACAAATAGTAGCTCCTATAGACACCAATTGACTTATTAACACTTCCTATAGTGCATGTCTTAGTGAAGCTATTCGTCGTAATTTGACTTTTGTGCTAGTCTGAAAGAAGACGACGGCCGTCATTAACGTGTGTACATTCGATGTGTGCGGAGGAGAGTGTGTGTGTGTGTGTGTGATATGTGAGAGGTACATGTACATAGAGTGGTTGTGGTGCTGTCCAGGTCTTGGACAAGGCAGAGAGGTTGAGGGAAATGAACGCTACTCTTCTCCCTTCCCTCCTCCGGCTCTCCGAACTGGTATATACCTAAACTCCAGCAACATATCTACACATTATTGCTTCTTTACACACTGACAGAATATATTTCTTCCTCTTACAACCGAATACTTTTCTCACACACTTGCTTCTTCCTCTAATTTACATTCTTTGCAGCATAATTATATCTTCTCTTCCTCCTCATTCCCCTTCTCCCTCTCTTCCCTAGACCCATCGTCAGGTGTGCACCATTCTAGTGAGTGAGCTTGTGTGGGAGAAGCTGGCAATGTCTGCTGGAGGGCTCCGTCCTTATCCTCTCCATTTCCCTCAGTACACGAGGGGTACGTTGAACCAACTCTCCATACATAATGTGTATGTATGTATAATAACCTCCCCAGAGTCTGATTGTATAGTATTATATAACAGTGAAAGTTTTTGCAGTTCGGCAGCAAACGAGAATTTCACCGAGACCTGCAATATGGAAGGTGGCAGTATATTATGATGGCTGTATTAGAAACTTACTGAAACCGAAGAACTTTATTTCATCTTGCACTGGGCCCTTACTGTCTGTGGTACATTAGCCATTATGTACTGCCACACTCCCTCTAATGTACCCACTCAAAACATTTCGCAGGAAAAAACTTTCGCATCCAGTTCATGAGCCGCGAAACTCACACAAACGAATTCTCCCTCGAAGTTGTCCCACTGTATCGCACCACTGCAGGTGAAGTCCTGGCTATTATGTCTCTGGACTGTCCCGAGGGGGAGCCCCTGTCATTTTACAGGACGTTCGTCAACCACGTGTGGAACGTGTTCCAGTACGTCTGCAGGGACCTCGGAGAGCTCAGATACCTGGTGAGATCTATGACACCATCCAGTGTTCCATATATACTGTAATAATGCAGTGGTCAATTAAGAAATGAGGAAAATCACAGATTGCTATTTGTATGTAGTCTCACTGTACATTTGTCCCTTACAATTCACGGGTTTAGAAAAGTTAAAGATGTGAGAAAAGGTTTACTTTCATGGCGGGATGCCTAGAGTATATACTCTCCATTAACGTATGAGTCCATGTGATGGTGAACTCTTGTTTTGTCTTAGAGTTCGCTGCTGTATCCCAAGTATTGCGAACCTGTTGAGAGTGGCGAGAGTAAGTTGACCTTTTGTGCAACGTTTAACCTTTGGCCTTTGAACTCTGCATATACGTACACCCCAGCTAGTAGACAAGAGACCAGGAAACTGTGGAGACACATTGAGCCATATTTTAGAGGTGTCATGAGCAAGATACACCTGCGAGAGATATCCAGGTCGGCATGGTGAAGTTACAACAGGTGAGACTCCATCGAGCGTGTGTCTCTTGTGATGCAGTGCTCAGTGGGTGAAGGCTCAAGTGCAGATGGACAGTGGGGAGACCTCGACGTCCCTAGCTCAAGGTTTTATTTGTCATTTTGTCACTCGAGCAAACTCGAAACTGCCCCTCTCATTCCGTTTCCACCTTCCATCCTTTCTCCTGTTCTTCTCTGTCTCTGTCATACACACACACACACACACACACACACACACACGCACACACACACACACACACACACACACACCATCAGGTGTCCCCCAGTCAAAGGCTGTGCTGGAACTGCCATATTTCTCCAAATACCTTCTCATAGCATCGTATCTTGCTTCCTACAACCCGTCCAAAACTGACAAGAAGTTCTTTTCAAAGGTAATTCAGAAATGCTCACACCGCTGGCTTAGACCCACAGTATGACACACATTTCACACACTATGGGAAGTTTTGTTGGTATGTACTGAACATGAAACGCGTGTAAGCAGCTGCATTCCGGAGGCCATTTAGCTAACACCGCCTAATTCGCTCGCCATGTCAGATTCCTCACACCTAGTCTACTGACACTAATAGAATGTGCGTGTATTTAGTACATGTTAATTTGTATATATAGTTGTTACACACTGTCTGGTGTCATGGTTTTTCTTTCTTTTCTAGCAAAAACAAGCCCGCACTCGAAAATCAAAGAAACCACGAAAAGAGAAGGTTTGTGCACAGGAGACTTTGTAGAGTCTTCTACTGTAGGAGGGTTATTATGCCGTGATAGAGTCTTCTACTGTAGGAGGGTTATTATGCCGTGATAGAGTCTTCTACTGTAGGAGGGTTATTATGCCGTGATAGAGTCTTCTACTGTAGGAGGGTTATTATGCCGTGATAGAGTCTTCTACTGTAGGAGGTTATTATGCCGTGATAGAGTCTTCTACTGTAGGAGGGTTATTATGCCGTGATAGAGTCTTCTACTGTAGGAGGTTATTATGCCGTGATAGAGATTTATACTGTGTGATACAGAAACTGGTGGCCTGGAATAGAACAGTGTTTTCCAACTGGGCAGCTTGCAACTCTGTGATCTATCTCATCCACATGACAACTTTGTTCTTTGCAACAAGTTGTCTGTGATGGTCTGTATTGTTCTGTTGCAGCCTAACCATCAGTTGTTGGGACCCAAACCTTTCCCCCTGGACCGTCTGATGGCCATCTTCTACTCCATTCTGGAAGAGGCTGTGGCACCCTCTGCTGATATCTACTCTCAGGTTAATTGATTTGTGTAATGGACCGCACGGGTTTTTTTGCTTGTGCAAAGGCCTGCAGACCTGCTCGCCTTCTTTGCTCAGCAAAACAAGATGCATTCGTTCGCACTACCCAAGGATTGTTCTAGAGAAGAATATCGAGAGGATCACATTTTATCTCAAGGGGACCGGTGTTTAGGAGGGGGAACATTTGCAATCCCCCCAACCCTAGCTGGACACATCTTTTGATGTGGGTTCTCTCAGAACTGATAGAGTAGTGAAATTCTCTCAGAAGTGAGATTCTCTGCTGATGGGAGGAAGACTGTCTGACAACTGGGTGTTGATCTGTGGTTGTTCCTGGGGCATCATTCCCTAACTTGTCACCTCATTGAGTGGAGGTGTCTATAAGACCATTTCCGCTGGAGTGTTAGTGTGCTAATCCTTCTCTGAAACTATTGATGGAGCAGAGACTCTTAACTACTTTTAGTGAATGACTTCATTGTCATAAACACCACACACTGCATCCTTTAGCTAATAGCTGTTTAGATCGAATAGTGGTGCATGTTGTATGCAATTTATAAGGACAGCCTTGTTTGATCCACCCCGCTCACTTTCCTCTTCCACCCCTTGCCGCTCAATTTGTATTTTCTCTGGAGTGACTGGAGTTACAGCTCTCTGTAATCCAGCTGGTGTGGGAGAGAGAGAGAGTTCATTTCCTTCATTCTAGAAGGGCTCCAGTCTCTCTCTCATGTGTGTCGACCTCCCAGTGGTGGTCAGGGACACCAGTAGCTATGTAGTACCAGTCCAGATGGTTTGTAAGAGAAGAGGGTATTGAGGTGCACCATATCATACTCATTTTCCCTCTCCGAAAGTGAAGGTGACGCTCTACACGTGTCTGTTTTGTTTGTCATGGGCAGTGGGGAAATAGAGGAACTTTAACCCTACTACTACTAAGTTTTGAGTTCTACTACTAGAAGGAGGGAGTTGTCTTTATTACAGGGCTGACTGACCGTAATGCCATTACTTCATTGTTCAACCCATTAACCTCATATTTTACCTTATTCACCTTACACAATCCTCTCTATGGAAATATCCCCACGGTTGATTGACTAGTTCCACGCTGTACCAACTGGCCTACTGTGGCGAGTCTAGCATTGGCTGGAATTAATTGATACCCGGTTCATGTTAGCGTTCCGATCGAAAGTGCTAAAGAGTGCGTGTACGCGCAATTTGCTGGTTGACCGAGCTGACCCAAAACAAAAGGAGGATGCAACATGATTGAGGCACTGGCTGGGTTTAATTCAGTGCTAATGGGATTAATCACTGTCTTGCTCCGATCGGTCCGGACTCGTGGCAGCTGGCTGCGTGACTCAGTTTGAACCCTCGTTGCCTCGTGATTAGCGTGATTGTTTTTACATTACTACAGTCATGAAGCAAGCATTCCAACCTCCTGTGACTGTGTGTATCTAGACTCACTGATCTAAAGTGTAAAGTGGTAATCCCCCCTTCACTAGTCACCTTTCCCTAATGATAGCTTGGGTATGTTGAAAGTGTGGTTAGATCCTGGCGTATGCTCAGTAGCCATTACAGAGTGTGTGAAAGGTTTACACTCGAAATCTGCAAGACTTTCATCTCTCTAACTGATTGCGGTGGGTTTGGCTGGCTTGCCATGAGTCACAGGAAGAAGCAACAGACTTGGTGCAGACTCTCGCTCTAGTCCAGTTATGTGGGGTATGTTCTCACCTGCTGAGAGTCGTCCACACGTGTAAGTGGTGCAGTTGACGAGCTGGTAGAACTGTCTGCAGTCGTATCGCTCTAATCCGGACACCAATGGAACAGAAGAAAGTGTCCATATTAGCGAGGCATCCTTATTTCAGAGGAAGCAAGAATTATTATTGGTGTCCTGATTTCTGGAAATAGGTTCCACTGTATTTCTAACCAACAGCCTTTAAAACGCACGATGCACATGAAGTGCCTTCTAGATGCTTACGTATATCCACTTCTTGTGAATGACGTAATTAATCCTGGGATATTCAAAAGGTAGCTATGTAGGTGTCAACAAATGCCAGGGATGTGTCATGAGCTAGATAATCCATCCAATGTACGCCTGATAGATCACCTTGAGGTAGTGTTGACACGTTTGGACACATGCTTTACATGAGAACTCGGCCTCCAAGATTGACAAGTGTCCAACATATGTTCTCATGAATGGCACAGGGATGATGCCTAGTCATCTGAGAATGTAAATTCCGAACGACACCTTCCTGTTTGGTGTCGGCTTTCACAGAATCGAATTACAGTGGAACCCCTCTCTAAGGACACCCCTGAAATGAGGACCACCTCTGATGGGAAAAAACCCACTTTTTCCCCCCAAAACGGTTCATGCATGTGATTTAACAGGACACCTCACTACCTTATTATGCGTCGTTGGTGTCTGGATTAGAGGGGTTCCGCCGTAGTATTCAACATGTGTCGTGCTTCAATGTACTCTTCTGCACGCACAGTAATAAAATTATGGGTTTTCACCAAAGTATTGATAACATTCTTGATGTATGTGTGGCACCCATCAACGGCAGCTGACGGCCTTGGCTCAAGATTATCACGGAATTTCAGCTCCAGCTCTTTAGTTTTACAACAACAGTGCAACATGGAGATTGTGTGCCTTTGCACTTTGTCCCATAGCACAGAACACACAGGCAATCTTTTTTTCAAATGTGTAACTCTTTGCAGTCTTTGGTGGATAAATAATGATTGACTCTTACGTAAGAAAATACTACCTAGTCAAGGTGTTGACTAGCAGCATGTGGCTATTCTAAACCCAACTTGCACAGGATCTGTGTAGGTGACCCTTAACACTAACAGGCAGCCGGAAAACATGTGGTTGGTAAGCTAAACCCTATGTAGTCCCGCTCATGTGGTATTATTATAAGCAATATGCACAGGGAGCTAGGTTACGGTAATCCTTATATAGGGAAACATGCAAGAGGGATGTTGACTAGCTGGCTACCTTAAATCAACTGTTGGCCGGTAATATCTAACAGTCTGTGTGTACAGGTTATGGTAAAAGGAGATGCTCCCTCTCTGTATATTAGTGTTAGACTACCAACCTGGGGTGTTATTATTACAGCTGATTGCCGGTTATGTCTGCCATTTTGATTTACATGCCACCTGTCCCAAACCCAGTCATGTTGTATCCCGAGGAGGGAGGATGGGGGCTGAGCTAGCTAAAGCTACAAGTAACATGTGTGACATGCTAACCATCAGTCCGAATAATCATGGCTGCCTGAATATATATGTGTTTCAGAGGTACAAATAGTGTTGTTATCTGTGGTACAACATACGTAGCCAAGAGTGTCATGCTAACCAGTGATCAGCAAAGGCACCAAAGCAGCAAAATGAGAGACTTATTAAGGAAGGGGGGTGTACAAAAATGCTACATTACATATCAGAGTTAGTCCTGGGACAACCTGTGGGTGTCGCATGGAGTGGAGGAAGCTCTTCCGAAAAGGTGTGTGTTTAAGTGTTTGACTACAACCAATTAATCCCTCTTCCACCTGTCTGTAGTGAGGGCAGCAATGGAGCATGTTCAAAGTGAGGCCCAGCCTTCTGAAGTGGAGGAAGTGTGTGGGCTAACCAGAGGTGTCTTGATCGGGCTGATAGACTGTAAGACACCAGTGATGGTACTGCCCCAGAGAGTATATTAGCACCCTCTTTACTTTACCTAGGTCTGTCAACGTGTATATACGACACTGCTGTAGTTCCCTGCATTGTGTGTGTGTGTGGGCTAACCAGAGGTGTCTTGATCGGGCTGATAGACTGTAAGACACCAGTGATGGTACTGCCCCAGAGAGTATATTGCACCCTCTTTACTTTACCTAGGTCTGTCAACGTGTATACGACACTGCTGTAGTTCCCTGCATTGTGTGTGACCTTTTTAAAAAGACGTCCTTGACTTATCCTGCAGGTCCATTTTCTGTATGTGTGAGTAGCGGAGCGGCAGATCCTACGTTACGTAATACAAGCTCCAGACCCACAGATTGCTCCAAGTAGGCATTGGTGTAGTTAGTAGTGCTTTTGCATTTGCCTTGGGGCCTCGTTTAAGTATACATGCATGCTGGCTGACCAAGCACTCTTCCTGTGTAAGAAGGGTTAATACGGAAACAGGTGGCGTGAGGCGTACCCTCTATTCTAATGCTTAATGTGTACTGAAACATTTGGCAGCGATCAAACCATCACCCGCACAAAGAATAGGAGCCACTGTTTGAGTGGCAACCGCACTTACACGACGGCATGTGAACTACAGCTGATATGGTAAGAAATGTTCCTACAGAGTAACTCCTCCGGATCGCGGGCAATTGAGTTAACCTCCATGACTTGGTTTGATCTACCCGTGCTAGCACTTACTCTCAAAAAAACCTTTGTAGTATTGCAACGCATCATTTGGAGCCGATTACGAGTGCGAAATTTCAGCCGTTTAAGAATTATGTAAAGAATTGTGGTATGAACTACCCCGTTTACCAAAAATACCTCAGTTTTAGACGACTAAGGTGGATGACTTTGCTCGGACAAGAAATCTAGTCTGGATCACCCAGGCTTGTGTCTGCATAGTACATGGTATTGTTCTGTGCAGGCTCTCCTCTGCTTGCTTTGTCTGTGTTAGGGTGTTAGTTGATTGTATGCACACAGTCTGCCTGTAATAGAAGCAACAGTAAGGTGTAGGATATGCTTGATGGAGCACTCATTGGTGGGCCATCAAAAACCAAGTCGAGGACCAACACTATTGTCTTTGAGTCAAAAGGCACCCTGATATAATATCATGGAATGGGATTCACCCACGTGCTAGCAACCACTGTTGAGACTGACAGGGGTATAATCAGCAATATCCACACACCTCTGGCTGGAATGCACTGACTATATGTATGGATGTGTAGTTTGGAGGTCAGACTGTGTGTGTGTGTGAGGAACTTACTCCTTCACTTCCTGCTTTGTCTACAGTAAACTCAGCCGTGTGAGGCTGTGTCTGATCAGTAGAGCATATTGATCTCTTCTTTCTCTGGACACTGCCAGTTATATAGGCTACCATCCATACAGCGTGGGTGTCCCTGTGTCTAGGGGAGAGTTTTTAGTTGTTCAGTTTAGTGTTCCCGCTCTTTAACCCCAAACCCACTGAGTTCTCAATTATCTATACGTAGTACTCCCACTACAGCTGAACCGAATGAGCCACAACGTTCTGTCACGTACCTCGAAACCACCGAAATCAGGACACCACGAGGGTCAAGACAGCTTTTGTCCGTGTCCTGAAGATCAGGACACCACGAGGGTCAATACAGCTTTTGTCCGTGTCCTGAAATCAGGACACCCGAGGGTCAAGACAGCTTTTGTCCGTGTCCTGAAAATCAGGACACCGGAAATTTCAGGACACCCAAAATTTCAGGACACTTCCTTTTCGGTTGGATCAGCATCCATATTTCTCCCTGTCTCAGATATCTTCGCTGGTCACACTGCAGTTGGTCAGTCAGCTGCACACTAAAGACCTTCTGGATGGACCAAAGTATAAGGTATATACTATGCTGCCTGTATAGTTATAGTCCCCAATGTATGTTGAAGTTGGGCAGTATATTTGCATCGTATCTGATTTTAAAAACTTTCAGATTTGATAGGCTTGTTGATTACTACAAGTGGAATTTCGTGGAGTCAAAGAGTTTAAATATTTCTCTAAGTGTCAAAGTTCCTCACTAAAACATTTGTTGGTAACTAAGACGTTCCGAAATAATCTTGCCAGCCCAGTATTTCCCTCGTGTTGCTCAGTGTTTGTGTTGTTGAAATGTCTGTGTGCATGTGTGTGATGAACCAGCAGATGAGCAGTTGGATAAAACTTCGGAGGAACGGTGGAATTGCAAGATTGTAATTGGGACAATGCTACACTAGTAGCTAATGCTCACAGCAGCACCTGTGCCCTATCCTTATGTTTTGTATGTGCGTGTAATTCACCATGTTGAAAAATTATGATCCCTCCTCTAATTACATGCATATTTCACATACCATCTTGCCTATATACCACCAACAAATGGGTATTTCGCTTCTGATACGCTCATCTACTATTTGTAGCTGCATTCCAGTCCTGCATAAGCTACTTACGAGTGTATGTAGGCCGACATCTATGCCTTGATCTGTCCATGCATGCCTGCCCTTACACATATGTCGAGACTCCTTTTCCATGGACGTTGCCCAGGGGCGACCGGTGATGTTACGGCAACAGCACGCACGTATGTCCACTGAACAGAGAGTTATGATGTGTCTTGGTTGGCTTTCACCGAACTCGGTCGACCATGTAATCTTCCCTCCTGCCATATGCCCCCAGTAGCTTCTTCCCACTCGCCGCTCTGTTTGTCACACGTGCACGTGCCTTTACAGGGCTATGTCAAATTCTACACTGTATTCATTGGTGCAAGATCAACTTGCAATGTCTTGTGGTTGCAGTGTGGGTTTGAAATGAGATGCATCCCCAAATGGGCGCTGGGAAATTTCCATCGTTGTTTGTAAACCTCAGAAAGGGATTGGGTAAAGATTTACGCGTGAGTCGGTGACAACGAAATCAATCACATTCTAACTCTCGCTGTCTCTTTGAAAGTTGGCCCGGCAGTCTCTCAATAGTAGCCCGTTGTCAATGCACCGAGGCACACACAATCTCTTAATAAGTCGATGGGTATTTGCAATCTTTGTCTGGACTTGTCAGTCATTGTCTGCGGAACTTCTATAGCTGGTGTTTGTATGTATGTTCTACAACTGGTGCCCCACATGTAGTGTCTACGCCGCTTCGACCAACACACACACACACATGCACACACCCTTAACCAGATAGTGCTGCTTCTCTCAAGTTCAAAGTCACCGGTGGGAAAGTGTGGTGGCTTCCACTCTTCTCTGTTGACACTCAATACTCTAGCTACTTGCCACACCACCAGAGAATCTTCAGTACTATTCACCCTTCCTTTAGAGAAAGACTGACAATGCTTTAGTGCACGTGTGGTATATACTTATTCACCTTGCCTTATAACATGGCTTTGTGAGCACGCTGGTACATATACTTCCTGTGTTAAAGTGGTGACGTGGCCTTATTGTACGCTATTCACCAGGCTGTATAGAACTACAATTATACCGACATGGCTCTGGTGCAAACAGTGGTATGTATGTATATACTATGCTTCCTCTTTCAGAGTTGAAGGTGTGTCTTCTAAAAATGGCGGAAGGAAAGTACAAAAGGTTCCTTCTTTAATGAGGCTTCTAGGCCCTCAGTCGGATGCTGCAGTAGGTGTATAGCTACAGCATACACAGCACGACTGTGTGGCCACTTAAGCTTTGATTGAACTCCGGGTCATGGAATGACTCCAAGACTTTGCACTCACCCTGGGAGAGACGTGACTACTTAAGCAGTGAATCGAAGGGATGGCCACTGGCGCTGGACTCTGGGGTGTCGGCCAAATGCTATTAACTAATGGCTCTCGAGCTCTTTCTAGAAAAGCTGGTTTCATTCTACATCCTTAGTCGCTAATTCGGGGGGGGCAAACTTTGTCCCCAAATATTGTCCCACCACAAGAGGCAATGTGTGTCTTCTGTGATGAAACTCATTACGCACAATGTATATACATTACCCGGAGTATTATGGTTACGGGATGGGCCCCGCTATGGTCTAATTGAGCTGCAGACTCAGAGTCCCTCGGTGCGACAAAGACGGCATTCTTCTGGCTCTGGTGAGATCTCAGCTGCAAGCAGCTCACCACCACCCAGCCCTTGTCTCTGCGGACACGTAAACAGTGGCCCCCACTTTGTCTGTCGTCTGTTGGCTTCACTCAGCCACTTGTCGGGGTGTACCTGCAGGTCATTGTATGGACCTGTTTGTGTACAATGCTATATATACACCGTGGACAGCCCTCTCGGATTGTCGAGTGTGAGTATACAATAGTTTTTTGAAGTGGCCTTGCATTGAAACTTTGTGAGGGTGCCAATGGTAGTCACGATTCATTGCTTGATTTGTCTTTATGTAGCACCAAGCTACGTCACTGGGGGATATCCAAATAGAAATGATGGTTTTCTGTTTATACGCATAGTTTCCTGAGAAATTTCGGAACCCAATGGGTCAAATATTTGTTGTAAACTATGTCGTGTATTTATTCTAAACACTTCTATGTTTTACACGTAGCTTCTTAGAAAGTGCAGCATTTAAGGATTCCATACTGACAGAAATATGTCCCATTTACTGCAGTGTCTAATGACCCTGGATGCAGTACGCCAGGTTGCAAGGTATATACACCCACACCTATGTATAATTTCTAACGGCTGTCTTGTAGTAGCTGGAACTGGCCATCAAAGTCAGAAGTGGACACCTCTCAATAATGCTTTTTCCTTCAATGACCGTAACACGATTAATCATGTTTACATCATCACTCGGCAGCTAAGGTCTTGCCGTTGCTAGTAAACACTCATGCAAAGCCGTAAGTGTTCATTCGATTGCCAATAAGTAGGTCAGTTGGCGGACTTTTGCAGGCCTAGTTTGCCAACTGTTGCCCTTGCTCTAGCGTGCCTACAGGTGACATCTCCATATCTGTAAAGAACCGCAACTGTTCATTGGCACAATTCAATGTTTACACGTTTCCGTTCACCATTCGTATTAGCTACTGGCACCTCTTTCACAGACTGTCCATAAATGTGCATGCACATAACCTGGTGTTAGAAAGTCAGGTAGCTAGGAATTGTGTGTAGGGTAGGTTTTTTTTTCGCTTTCTTCCTCGTCCCTTTCACAGGACTGTTGGATTTGATCTGGTGCAATATTTATACGACTTCAATTGAAGAACTTGACATTTAATCACTCGTTATTTCCCCAATCACTTATGCTGTATATATACACGATGTGTCGTTGTGTGGTGCGTGACTGGTGCTAGCGTAACGTAGCGCGTTGCGTGGGTGGCGATGAAATAACTGCGTAGGAACGCAATGTATAAATGCGCGCGGACACATCCGCGCACCAAAAGTAGACACGAGCATTGTTACCAGTCAAAGTAGAAGCACTTGAACAGCAACGCAGGCATGCTCACTCTACTACCGCTCAGCGGTATCCAAGATGTGTTCAAGCGCCGCAACAGTACGACCATGGAGCAGTTCACCGACCGCCGCGGCTCGATCAGCGTCTACGACACGTACTCGCTCCCCAACTCCAAGGCCGACATGCGCCGTTTCTCGAGCTACGAGCAACTAGCGCCGTTCTTTCAGCAGATCCTCTCGCAGCAGGAGGGCATCGTTGGGAGAGTCGCTTCCACGCCCGCTCCCGCTCCCGTCCCCACCTCCCCGTCCACCGCGTCCACCTCCAGCACCAGCCCGACCATCCCGTCGCCGCTCGTGCGGTCCCGTCGCGGCTCCATCGGCAGCCGGTTCGCCAGCGCGCTCACGGGCTCGTTTCGCCGGCAGAAGTCCGCATCCTCCTTCGCGAGACCGGTCTACGAGAGCGAGCCGGATGTCAGCTGCGAGGACTTGGACGCTAAGCTCGCGGAAATCAATGGGAAACTGGTAAGTGTGAACTAAAGTAACAATGAAACTAAAACCTTTCCTCCAGTGTATCCACCACAAGCATTTAGTGTAAATTTGCAACGCCATTTTAGAGGTCTCTCTTTCTTCCTTTTCTTACAGGCTCAGTTCAAATCAGAAGACCTCGACATATCGCAGAGAGTTGAAGACTTGTCCAGCTCTGTGGAGGAGCTCTACGTGAGCACGCCAGAATGCTACTCCCCACTTTGTCACCAGGACCGGCTCTACAGCCAGCTTCGCGAGGACAAAATGCGGATGCATCGCTCGAATTCATTTCAGAACTACCACTCTCCCTCCCTCTCTGGACTCCAGTCCATCAGCGAGAACGACAGTGAGCTAGGCAGAGACACGCACCGGGAGGAACTGGAAGAGGAGGCTGAAGAACCACAGGCGAGACCCCACGGGCAGGTGACTCTGCGACGCTCCACCCCAGTCCAGCGCTCCAGACCGTCTTCCTACGCGTCCATCTCGGAGGAACCCGAGCCAACAATCCCAGATTCGACCACCACTGACACCAAGGTATACTGTCTACCAAACAACACACTCAGACTAGCCCCGCCCACTGGTAGAGCAAAGAGCCTGTCCCAGATCCCACACGTCATCCGGAACGATTTGTCGTCGCGGCACGCGGACCCAGCAGAAACTTCCAGAAAACGAAACTCTGTCATCTCCATAATGTCCGACTCTGTCCTCATCACCCACCGCCACTTGCCAGCAATGAGATCTCTACTAAAGGAACAAGAGCTCTGAGACTGCCTGGCTCTTGTCCCCAGCACACAAACTGTTCACAGACCAGGTATACCACACTGCTCACGAAACACGCTGACAAATCAATAACAGAGGAACACTTAGCGTTCAACATCTGATGTGTGGAAGCGAAATGTTGGATGCAAACATGACACAAGTACAACAGTCACTGACTGGCACTGTTTGGAACTTTCTTCTGAACTACAATCACATCCTCTGACTCCCCGACATATCCCTTTTTGTCGTGCATGTGTCTGTGTGTGTCATTCTTGTGCTCTGAACACCAGCTTCATTTTCTGGTCATATTATTATTATTATCATGATGCTATGATCGGTCAGATATTTTGTTTGTCAAATATGCCATTGTATGTATTGTGTGTGCACAACAGTTTCCAAAACTGAAGAATTGGATTCAACATGTCTAAAATATATGATGCCAGTGTCTATTCTTAGCACGCAGTATTTGTCATCACGCCGCTGCAATGTTTGAATGTTTGGTGACAATAAGATGCAAGGCGGCGCATGGTTTGCACAATAAGGGAAAGAGCAAAGCTATATATAGGCATTGGTAGCTAGCTGGTGTTTGAAACTGCTTTGATCTGCCTTTTACCAACAGATTTTGCTATTTCTTTGGTTGTCTTTACATAAGTCCAGCGTTGCACAAGTTGCTGCGATGCTATGATATAATTTTGCAAAATTCCATGGTCATTATACCCACCACCAAAAGCCATAGGTTGTGTCCTATTGCTGCTGCATAATGTCCTGAAACCTGAACAGCATTCCAGGCCAATAAGAACATTCTTCATCCTGTCGAGCTTTTCCCAAGGTCTTCATTACATTTAAAAGGAGCGGGTTGCCCAGATTTCATGGGTTAACGTAGAGCATTTTGCCCTTACAAGTGAATCAATGGTGGTTTATTCCCGTGATGCTTACACCACAACTACCAATTATATCGTTTCCAAGGAAAAAAATTTTTCCTCATAATCTCTATCTTGGATGCTATACATCACACTGCAATACGATCTATTGTCAGTTCGACCTTGACAAGTGACACATAACTTCACCCTCCCTCTGTGGCGTAAATTGAAATGTACCTTCCCATGTTTGAATGATTACTCAGATCTGCTCCATTAGTAAGGGAACAGTCTAGTTGGTATGCATGAAATGTCCCCCAATCAGTGAGAATATTTAGTGAACAGTGCTGTTTAGGCCTCTTCGTGTATCGGGGTTTAGAAGCTTGAGTATAGTGATGTCTGCACAACACCATACTGAAAGGGCTGAGTTCTGTTTTCTTGGACAGACATTGCTAGTGGTGTCCAGAGCAGGCTACTCTGCCTGCACACAACATAACCTGTATAATATACGTACATATATCATACAGAGCATGCTTGGAATCGCATTTATAAACAGCTCGAGTAGATTGGCTGCTCTTTAACTATTCCCTGCCGTGTAAGGAGCGGCTCAATTTGTCTGTCGGGCCTGGAGCCAAGAGCGCATAACCTTACTCTTTCATCTCTCTCTGCCAGCCGATGTCCACCAAGACACACGTGCAGAGTAAACACAGCTGTATTTTTCAACAGCAGTTCTAGATTTAGCCAAGACCTTTCAAGCCCTGTATGCAACTGGAAGCTGGACAGTTGGGAGGAAGGGAAAGGTGACCAACTCGAAGCAGTAAATCTCCAAGAGAGAATCAGGACAAGGTGCAAATTTCCTACTGACTTCCCATTGCCTAATGTATTGTGAGATACGTATTGTCTAAATAAGCTAATAGTCCAGTGTTGCTTTCCCTGCTGTCATCACCATTGCTCTCATTGTGTAACTACAATCCTCCGCACACATGGGCATGGACACACTACAGATTTAGCACCACGTGAAAGACAATGCTGGCATGCTAGTCCCCCCTTGTAAAGGCTTCACTTCCCAAGAGTCTAATTCACCCCCCAAAAGTGCTGGTACTAAGGAGACGTGCATATTTATTACGTTGGAATGGCACTTTACACCGTACTGTTAAACTACTGGTTGGAATCAGCCACCAGTAGCTATGTGTGTTCTGTCTGTGTTGCATGCATGAGCAAGCAAAGACGTTCAAGGACCATTAATATGCATTGCATGTTGCTTAGGTAGACTTGTGTAAAAGGTGCAAGTGAGCTAGACGTATATAGTAGACAATTTTTAGACATTCCAGAGCGATGGCCACCTCCTATGTATTGCCGGAGAGTGGTGCGTGCCTTCAAGCGGGTAGGGTTCAAAGGGTCAAAATAACTGCAAGTCGAATGGCCGTTAAAATCAAATCACGGGTTACGTATTTTCACATGCAGGCAGATTCCTTGGAACCAGATTTAACAAACACTGACCTCAGTCCAAAAGACATTGCTACATTGTGGCTAACATCGATCCATTGACTTATAATTCAATAGACAGTCACGTTCACAAGGCAAGACTGATTTTGAGACAATCTTCAGTCATTTACGTCCGGCTCCGTTTATTGGCATACAATGAAGTGTGTGGGTGAAGTGTGATGAAGTGAATAATAGACTTACTCCCAAGACCGCAGCTTTTTGTACAATCATCCTGCTCGAATGTATCAGTGTGCATTCTGCACGCAGTTTGCAGCATTCTTGCTTTGCTCGTGTGACACAGCCGTTGCCCGAGTGTCTCGCCATGTGCGGAGGCTGAGGCGAGTGGTGATTAGTTCATGGATTCTTCAGGGCTTCCACAACCTCCCTCGCCTGAGCCTCTGTTCAATGCATTCGCTGTACATATATAGCATCGTTGCAGTAGCTATACTAGTGGTATTGCAGAATCAGGTCTGAAAGCAGAAGCCGTTTGTTCACCATTTACCACACACACACACACACACACAGTTGTCCCTGCTCTATTTCCTAATAACCCAAAGTAGGCCAACACCAATAATTTCATTAAGAGACGGGATATAGACGTCCAAATTGGGTGAAGGATTTTGAACTTTGAAGAGACTAATTGCATAATATGACTATAATATGTTAAGTTATTATTTCAGCTATGCATGGCATACTAATGGATAGCTATCTTAGTGGGCACAAGACACACATTCACACCTCAATCGAAGGCTACTCACCGATATGATTAGTAAATCAGAGCAGAGCAAAACAAGGGCCACGTGTGCAGAGCATTGCAGCAACAGACGGGAAAATCACTGACTGACTAGACCAACACGTCACTCAGGGGCTGAAACTTCCAGTTCCACGGAAATGTAACCACACACTTAAACCCACCCAAGATCTTGCATGTCATGCTCTCCCGTCACAAACAGTTCTGCAGTGCTAAAAACCCCTGAGCTGTCCCTCGGGTATAGTACAGAGCCATTGCGTCTCAACTGTACACATTATTCTTACCTCGCGTGCCAAATACCATGTAGCATTAGAGCATTGTCCCTAGCAATGCCATAGATACAAGATCGTTCAAAACCAAATATAGAGAGGTCATCCCGCATGCCTATTTTGCAAATGAGGTTAACCCCTGAAGTAAATTGGTTTTCAACACAAATGGTATGCATACGTACCTAAAACAAATTGCAAACAAATTAGAAATTTAAAGCTAAGTCATGTGCCATTGAATTGTGATGTCTGATACTGTCGGGAATGGCTAGACGTGACTAGCTTGGGGAAAGTTGCCCATGGCAGGTTGGTGATCAATTAGGAGTTTAATTGGATCACTATGCACACGTAATTGATGGTGACAATAGGGACAGTGGCTTTTTGCTGTTCTTGTTAAGTTCATCACAGTATATACACCCAGGAAGAGAGAGAGAGCACACATGTAATGCATGGCTTTCCAGTATATGGCATGTTGTTGACATTCACACAAAAGGCATTAACTGCTGATCAAAGTATTATAATTATTATGCACCATAACTGCTGGTCAAGCATGTAGGTTGATAACACTGCCAGCCACCCTTTCATCTTGAATGCGATAATGCGGGGTATACGAGTCTGCCTTCGCCTCATTTTTGTTGTGTAATGCAGATTTTGAGCCCAGCCTGCTGAGCTGCCCTGGTAGCTCAGTGGTAGAGCTCTCGTCGGTGTCCCATGACCCAAGGTAGCTCTTTGAAGAGTTTTGTCTGAGGCCTTGTGTTTTCCACCTCGTGATTCATGCACCAAATGCAAGGCTTCAAGGGTGACGCACTCCACACACACTCTATAGACTGTTGCCCATGTATGGAGCCTCTAGCTGAGAATACTTAGTGAGGAAGTACCACCTACCACCGAGTACCCACTACTGCTGAGACAGTCAATAATGAAAGGAAGTATGTTGGGAATTACCAAGGGCTTTTACCATACATACACACACACACACACACTACACGCTATTACAAAGGCTTTCTCTACTATAAGGAGTTTTACACAATATGACACAATCGTGAAAGTTAACATTCTGCACAATAAGAGTGTGCTTCAGTACAAGGGAAAGCAATGGATATATGCATACACATACAATCATCGGCAGTAATGAATGGTGAGAGCTGAAGTTTCAAAAACACTGCAAGCAACAGGTGCTGCTACAGACTACATGCAAGTCTAGGGGAGCTACTAGGTCGATGTGAATGGTTGAGGTCGAGGAGGGAGTGAGGGAGGTAGAGAGGGAGGCGATGGTCAGGATTCGAAGCTGGTGTCAACACTCCTCAGTTGAGCCAGCATGTTGCTGAAGGTCCCCAGAGCCGTCTCTAGTAGCTCTCTGAAACAACAAGCAGGCAGACAACACAGCAAAGTATACAGTGGAACCTCAGAATAAGGTATATAGCGCACCAGGCTGAAAAACAGACACCGTGCAACTATAATATAAACTGGAAATTCTGAATAAAGAACACAGAGGGGACCATGAAATTTGTACTTCATTCAAACTATCATACACAAGAGTCCATTATAAACGGTTGCACTGTGGTTTAGGGGAAAATTTAAAGGAAACAGCAAAAATAAAACAACGGCAGAGTCTGGAGCATTTCACCTCTGTTCCTTCATGAGCAGGAGTTCAAAGAATGTGTTGATTGTAAGTGGGCTGTTTACTTGGCAAGCCTGCATAGATACACGAGACACTCACAACAATATGTGGGGGTGTGGGGATATGTTTTGTGTTTTGTTTTACTCGAGAGAGAAAAAAGTCGATTGCAGTGAGGAAGTCGTGAGCCCTTTGAATGGTGGTGTTGTTTTCCAACAAACTGTGGTGGAGAGGATCGGACAAATTAGGAGAGATGCAGTATAGGGAAGGTAAGCAGGGTGAGGACAAGAGGAGAAGGGGGGAAGAGAGAGGAGAGAGGGGAGAAGACAAGAGCAGAAGAAGGGGGGAAGAGAAACAGGCACTAGGGGAGCAAGGGAGAGTGGAGTCGGGGGTAGAGATGGAGAAAGGGTGAGGAGAGATGAGTGAATGAGGGAGGCAAGCAAAGTGAAGAGAGAAGGTAGAAAGTAACTACAAACCTCTGGAGGCTGGAGACAATATGGGAGAGGAGTTCCACGACCTGTCTCACAAAGTGACAGACGTTGGCTCGGTCTGCGGGAGTCTGGACAGAGCTCAGCGTCTCCTGGACTAGGCTCCTGGTGGTGGGTGATGATGGTCGAGGGGGTATGTAATTAATTGAGGGGTGTATATATAATAATAATAGTGAGTCAATATGAGGTGTACAGTGCGTAAATGTAAACAGTAGTGCTGGTGAGTGGGGCATGGATTGTTAGCCAAAATGAAGTCATTACGCATGCCATCAACCGCAAGTAAGCAGGAAGATAATAATGACGCAGGTACATACAACCCACACCTACGCAAGTGTTGTAAACCAACCAACCAACCTACCTCCATGCTCTCTGGTGACGATTTAGCATCACTTGAGGTAACACGAGCCATGCTTGTGGTCATGTAGTTGGAAATTGTAGGCAGCCATACACGTGGAAAACACTGGCACTTCAATAGTGAAATGCAGTGGGGGTGATTGTAATGGAAGGGTGATTCTAAGGATGTCCCATACACGGAGGAGATATACGAGCGATCGGGCTGAGTGACTAGCATAGCTCATCGCCTCTCCACACAACCCACTGGTCTAAGGCTTTGAGAACTGGCAAAACATGCAAATCAAGCTCTTCCGTGATGAACAGAGTGTCCCCCCCCTCTCCCCCCTGGGATGTGTCGTAATACGCATATGTCTTATGCATAGGAACCAACGTAAGCTGGGTAAAGATGTATAATGAGGAGTCACCCTGCTTGCCAATTAACCCTTCACTGAGTGGCTGTAGAATTAACCCACCACTGACTGGCTGTTAAATTAACCCATTACGTAATTGCTGAATTAAACCCTTTACTGACTGGCTGTACAGTTGACCCTTTACTGACTGGTTGTACAGTTAACCCATTACTACTGACTGGCTGTACATTTAACCCTTTACTAACTGGCTGTACATTTAACCCCTTACTGACTGCTCATAAAGTTAACCCTTTACTGACTGGCTGTAGATAATGCTGTCGTGGACCAATCCCAACGCCCACTCCAGCTGTCGCGGGGGAATAGTAGGTGGAGTCTGGGCCACCATTGTCAGTTTGTCGCGGAGAGAGAGGGAGGAGGAGGGGGTGAGGAGAGGGAGAGACGAGGAGGGATGGTCGGGCTGTATGTTGGAGGCGGTTGTGGGGATGAGGGGTGTGATTGGTTGTGGGCCAATGGGTGATACCAGAGCCACTGGTGGCTGCGGAAAAAGAACAAAAGGCTAAAAATTGTTTTTGTTAGGGCTATCAGTATGCATGTGCACCAAACATTTTCTTACTAAAATTCTGCCACTAAAAACTCGTTTTCGTTAGGGCTATCAGGATGCATGTGCGCATGTGAAAAAATTGCAACAAATGTAACTCAAAACTCAGATACTATAGCAAAACAAGTAGTAATGTCCACTCCAAAAGATAGGTAGTGATGCAGTAACATGAGCCTGATCTAGTTACGAGGTGTTTCATTTCCGTCAAATCAAGATGGAGCTTCCTCCCTGGTGGATGGGCGGTACCTGGTGAGGATTGGGTGTGGTCGGACTCTGCAGTGGGAAGTGGGGACCACCCGAACCTGCCCCACCCGTCAACAGGCCTGCCCCACCCAACAACGGCTGCTGCTTCATCAGTTGGAGTCTGTTAGTGACGAGGTTGAGTCTCGATATTGCACTGTGGATGCTATCAGAACTGCAGGTGGGGGAACACGTGACGGTAAGAGAGGATGCGATTGGTTGATTACTGCATGATGTAATGCAGGTATATAGTGCTCACCAGTATTTGCAGCCGCTGAAGCCCTGGACGAGAGACATGGATCTTCTGGCAAACACCACAGCCTCGTCCACTGTCATCACACCTGCCAAACAGAGCCCCAAATCACCAACAGCTAGTACTGTATGCATGTCTCAACAACTTGGTAATGAGGTAGAAAGGCAAGGCAAGGCAAACAAGTTTAACTAGACCCAGGACAGCTTTTTCTTTTCAAGAAGAGCTGCCCTAAACATTCACGAATTCATGAAGTTTGTTAGCAGGAAATTATTTTGGTATTTCAGAAGGCTCTGCCTTACACATCACTGCAAGGTTCAAGACTGGTTTTTGTTGCAAAAAATAATTAATTTATTGATCGATGGATTATGTTATCATGAACGTCTCAGTTACGCAGTCAGCTGACTTGGGTGGCACACCAAAACCATATTGCACCAGCGAAAAAAAAGAAATTAATAAGGCCAGTTTCGCTCTTCGTATTGAGTCAGTTCCTCTCCAGTCACCTACTGCATACCTGGTCTGTTTCTGAGAGTGTGTAAGAGTTGGGTGCTGACACCTCTCACGTGCTGCTGCAGGACTTGTCCGTACACAGCTATCCAGTGTCTGCAGCAACAGAGAGAGAGAGAGAGAGAGAGAGAGAGAAGGGTAAAATTTGGATCCCAAATCTTCACCAATTTTCCTCGTAAATTTCCCGAAAAATTTTACTGTGAAAAATGCGTGTGGGTATGTAAAGTGAAAAGTGATGGTGGTTACTTCCACATGCTATGGGTGGAATTAATTCCGTTAAATTTCGCTCATGAAAATTTGCTGCGTTAGGCTATAATTATACATACGGACCCACTGAACAGTGTGAGAAGACGCACTGGTCAATGAGAAAGAGCTGGTCCTTGAGAGACCATGGAGGTTTCTTAGCCACCATTGTCGACC
>CASHTH010000672.1:0-52525 GCA_030341885.1 Geodia barretti
CGAGTAATTTGATTGGTCAATACAAAGTTTCTGATTTTGCCTAGTAACTTGTTCTGAATGGAATGTACAAAAAACATGGTAAGGAACCAACAACTTCTACAATGTTTACACATTTTCAACATGATATACATCACGATAAAACAAGACGCCAGATAGGCGTCAAGAACGCGTATGTGTCCAATTGTGCGCATGCGCGTGAGGGGAAAAAGAAAAGGGGCGTGGTAACGCCAGCTTCAGCTATAAGCCTAGCCCGTGCATATTGCTGGTCGTACCGAAAAAAAGCCGTCTTAACACTTGAGCTAAAGGCTCGTACCATGCCGCGGTGCGCTGCCTAAGAAGCACCGCTGCCCGCTTTTTTGCCGTTTACGCTTGTTCCACCCGAACGCGGCTTCCGTTCGGCGCTGCTGCCAAGTCTCGATCGATCGAAACTGACGCTTCGCACGTATGCTCTGCACTAGAAAGGTTAGACAATGGAACCTACGGAAATTCATGGAAACCGACGCTTCACGCATGGCTCTGCACTAAAATGGTTAGACGCTGGAACGCTCTGGACCTACATAAATTCAGAAACCCTCGGGCGATGTAGTGCTCTCGCTGCACTCGGGACACCACAGCTCTGCCATCGGGTTTCTGAATTTACGTACATAGGTCCCTCCCTTCCAGCGTCTAACCTATTATAGTACGTTACAAGCTTGCGCAACCACACCAGTAAATACTCTCCAGTCCTATACTGTGGAACCTCCGACAAAGGACCCTTTGACATAGAGATGACCTCTCTACAAAGGACACTTGCTAATTAATACCTCCAACATAGGGACGACCTCTCTACAAGGTATACAAGTAAATAAAAATATTATTCCAATTAAAAATGTGTGGAATATAGGGATGCAAGGAGACAAAACAGGGATAGCCTAGTGAATGTGATGCAGTATATAGTACAATGGATGATGGCTACATACTTTGAACTGATATCACTTGCTTGTGTAAAATTTCCTCGACACAAGCCCTATATTGTGGCAAAGTACAGTGTGCTCCCTTGTATGATGCACAGCTATGATATATATCATTAGCACATTAGACAGGCATCTGCTCGGTTTTCAGTTGTGACTGCATTGTGTGAATGCTAAAAGACTTCTACATTTGCTCAACTAACCAGTTTTACGATGCTACATTCTTGGCCATCTACATACAGAATCCTTTCACCTTTGTCCTCGCACTTCACTAAACAAACAGTAAAGGTGGCGACAATATAGGGCATGAGTGTAGAGGAAATTTTACACGAGCAAGTGATGTCAGTTCAAAGTATGTAGCCATCATCCATTGTACTACTGCATCATGTTCACTAGGTCATCCCTGTCTTGTCTCCTTTCTTTCTATGGCATCCCTATACTCCACGCTTTCTATTTACTTGTCTCCTTTCATTTTTTTACAGCACTCACATGCATGGTGTGCAAAATATTTTTGGGCATAAGCCCATAAAAAAAGTAACATTAGTGGCCTTTAGTTATCGCCTCAGACGTTTTGCCGTCATTCATATTACATCAGTGCACCAAGTTTCATTGTGAGAGGACTCATCATAAGCAAGTTAAAGGCACTGACACCATTTAAAAAAGTCTATTTTGCCAGAGGCTGTTTGTTGTTGTTTACAACCTTGTAATTTCTGTTTCGAAGAACTCTTATCATGGTGAATCAGAGGACCAACTACAAGTAGTTTATAGGCACAAACACCATTTACAAGTTTTTATTGCCTGAGGCTGTTTGTTGTTGTTTACAAGCTTGTAATTTCTGTTTCGATGACCTCACATCATGATACATTAGTGTACCAAGTTTCCGTGTTAGTGGACCAACCATAAGCAAGTTAGAGGCACAAACACCATTTACAAGTTTTTATTGCCTGAGGCTGTTTGTTGTTGTTTACAAACTTGTAATGTTTACATTTTGATACTAATGATGGGTTGCATGTGTGTACAAAGTGTTATCATTCTGGGTACTTGCTCTACCTAGTTAGCACACTTTATTGGCCTATATAATGTATGGCCTGGGACTACTATTTGATGTTTTTGTTGTTTACATGTAAGCAAAACAACATTGTTTACAAACAAATTAAACAGCTCTTGCATGCCGGGTCACGGATTCCAATCTTTGTGCAAAGTTTCATCTCCATATCTTAAGTGGTTTTTGAGATACGCTTGTCTAAACTGAACAACAACAACTACGAGAACAAATAGAAGTGACTTTTTTTGAATAAATCAAGTACCGATTATGCGATTTAAGCCATTTCTTGGATACATGCTCTTTGTGACGTTAGTCTGATGTGTCAAAAGTTGGACCTGATTGTAACTGAAAGTGAAACATGAAAATCTCGAATGTATGGGCATATCAGACTTTAGGACAATGAACACAGTGTGAATATTAGGGATGCATAATATACATAGGAAACGCGGGATTCTGTGAGACGTCGACTCGATGGGCACGGCGCTATGTGGTATCCTCTTGTCCTGGGGTGTACGTCATCCTCCCGGTCCGGAGTCTCCACGCTACTGCTACTGTAGAGATAGCGTCGCCCTTGGTAGCGGTCGCTCACCTGCCTTGTCCTGGACGGTGTGCCGTCGAGGTGAGGCCAGGTTCTGTTTTGCGAGGGACGTTGGACTTCGAGGTGCTGTGAGGCGGCAGAGCGTGGATGGGAAAGGACTGAGTGAGAGAGTCGTAAAGTAGCATCGGCGACGTGCGCTCGAGCCACTGCCTCTTCTCCAACCCAGTCCTGATCACACGAACGCGGAACTTTGCGCAGAAGATCGCCAGTCGGTAAAGATCAAGCTAGTCTAGCGCTGATCGGTTGGTATTCGTCGCATTTTACCTGTTTGTTGCGGTGTCGGCTGGCAGATTCAAACAGTGGTTAACAGACGGACAGACAGACAGGACGGGATCCAACCAAAAGTACTTTAACGCGCTCGCTGCGCAGCCGAGAGTGTGAAATAAGAGTAGTATGCGACGAGACGAGGGATTGACCTAGTGAACATGATGCAGTAGTACAATGGATGATGGCTACATACTTTGAACTGACATCGCTTGCTCGTGTAAAATTTCCTCCACACGAGCCCTATATTGTCGCAAAGTCTCCCCTGTATTATGCACAGCTACGATATTTCATAAGCACATTAGACAGGTAATACCATGTGCTCGGTTGGGTGGAGTCTAAGACTTCTACATTTGCTCAACTAACCAGTTTTACAATGCTGAGCTCTTGGCCATCTACATACAGAATCCTTTCACCATTGTCCTCGAACTTCACTAAACAAACAGTAAAGGTGGCGACAATATAGGGCTCGTGTGGAGGAAATTTTACACAAGCAAACCATGTCAGTGCAAAGTATGTAGCCATCATCCATTATACTATACTGCATCATGTTCACTAGGTCATCCCTGTCTTGTCTCCTTACTTTTTATGGCATC
Source organism: Geodia barretti (assembly GCA_030341885.1). Taxonomy (NCBI): domain Eukaryota; kingdom Metazoa; phylum Porifera; class Demospongiae; order Tetractinellida; family Geodiidae; genus Geodia; species Geodia barretti. Next base: position 3,454 of record CASHTH010000672.1, read on the forward strand.
CCTATATTCCACACTTTTTTAATTCTAAGAATTTTTTATTTACTTGTCTCTTTACCTGCATCCACATGCATGGCGTGCAATTAAAAGTTGGGCATAAGCCCATAAAAAAGTAACATTTGTGGCCTTAAGCTATCGCCTCAGACGTTTTGTCGTCATTCACATTACATCAGTGCGGACCCATCATAGGAGTTATAGGCACTTACACCATTTAAAAGTCTATTTTGCCTGAGGCTGTTTGTTGTCGTTTACAACCTTGTAATTTCTGTTTCGATGAACTCTACCATGGTGAATCAGTGTACCAAGTTTCATTGTTAGAGGACATACCACTAGTAATTTATAGGCACAAACACCATTTACTATTGCCAGAGGCTGTTTGTTATTGTTAACAAGCTTGTGATTTATGTTTCGATGAACTCTCATCATGGTACATCAGTGTACCAAGTTTCATTGTTAGTGGGCCAACCATTAGCAAGTTAGAGGCACAAACATCATTTACAAGTATTTATTGCCTGAGGCTGTTTGTTGTTGTTTACAAACTTGTGATTTATGTTTCGATGAACACTCATTATGGTACATCAGTGTACCAAGTTTCATTGTTAGAGGACCCACCATAAGCAAATTATGGGCACAAACACCATTTACAAGTTTTTATTGCCTGCTTGTTGTTGTTTACAAACTTGTAGTGTTTACATTTTGATACTAATGATGGGTTGCATATGTGTACAAAGTTTTATCGTTCTGGGTATTTCCTCTACCTAGTTAGTACACTTTATTTGTCTCTATCATAATATATTGCCTGGGGCTATTTGTTGTTGCTTTCTTGTAAACAAAATTGTTTACGAAAAAATAAAAATGCTCTTGCACGCTGGGTCATGGATTACAATCTTTCTGCAAAGTTTCATATCCATACCTTAAGTGGTTTTTGAGATACGCGTGTCTAAACTGAACAACAACAACAACAACAAGAATGAAAAAAAGCACTGAAGTGCAAACCCTCGGCGAACTGCGCTTGCGCGATACCGCTAATTGATGGGCTGGGCCGTAGTTGTATGCGTTTACTCGCGGTCTCCCGCTAGTAGCACACGGAGAGTCTGACATGGGCAAGCTACAGTAGTAGATAGCATGCGGGAGTCGATACACGCCATTCGTTGTGACGTCTTGTGCCTCCAAGGTACGCAGATCAAGCACATCTTGTCGAGGTAAGCCTGTGCTAATTTGCATATTGGCTTGTTCACTTGGTTTTCACACCATAACTTTTGAACGCTGTGTTTTTACGAAAATCGCCAGTTTTAAAATGAGCAAATGTAGCGCCGAACCCGTTGGTGTAGAGTTTTGTTGCGTCTAGTGGCAGAAAACGTGAACGGACACACAGACACACAGACACACAAACCAAGTACAGTAACCCTCGCTGCGCATGCGCGCCGAGGGTTAACAAGAATTTTAAAACTGACTTTCTTGAATAAATCAAGTACCAATTATGCGATTTAAGCCATTTCTTGGAAATATGCTCTTTGTGACGATACGGATCAGTCTGATGTGTAAAATGTTGGACCTGATTGTAACTGAAAGTGAAACAGGAAAATCTCGAATGTATGGGCATAATGCAGGACAACCTGTGTCATCCCTATAATACACTAAGTACTACCGTACTTAGTGATACAAAATTGTTGGCCCCATAGTGTCCCTTGCTTGGAGGTTCCACTGTACTTTGTCTCCACCGTGCCTTGGCTGCAGCTGGGCATGGCTCTATAGCTCTACAGTCATGCACCATTCAACACTGGCCAAGACTGGCTACCAGCTCTTACGTACACACGTGATGGCAGCTATTGTGCTGGCAGCTAGTGGCCAATCGTGCAGTAAAAACCGAGAAGCTAAAGAGTGAGAATTTAGTGAGCGAAATGTTAGTCGATGATATCTGACTTGAAATAAGGGCTCTGTGAAACGTGGAGACACTTCACTCTTAATGCATTCACTGTGTGCGAAGATAAGCACCATTTTCATAACCAAACATTTGGTTCCACATCTGGCTGGTCAGGCGAGAATCCAGACTGAATATCAATCACGTGGTGTCAACACTAGCACAGTGAATTACAACAACACTCAGGACAGCACTTCATGTTCAAAGAAAAAGAGTTGTCCTAGGTGGGGCTTAACCCACAGCACAGTAGAGAAATGGAACATAGATGTGTTGGTAAAAGTAGCGAGGCATCCACCTCTGGCTCCACTTGATACGACGGATATAAAAAATATCCTATATGAAGAGACTCACCAGGCTAGTCCAGGGCATGAAGAGCCAGGGAACAAGGAATCGGTAGATGCAGTGGGTCAATTTCCCGGCAAATACCACGAAGAGCTGGGTGTTTGTTAGTCTGTTCACTCTAATATTGGCTGCAGCATGTGGGTATGGTGAACAAACGTGGATACATGTACCATTACCATTTTGGCGTGAGTACAGAACGTACAAGTCTTGAACTCGAGTTTTCGTTCCCAACTACAGTAATGGAAATGGAGAAGACAGTAGCCATAGTAGACGAGTAACCCACAGCACAGTAGAGAAATGGAACATAGATGTGTTGGTAAAGGTAGCGAGGCATCCACCTCTGGCTCCACTTGATACGACGGATATCAACAGTATCCTATAGAGCCACATAGCACTTGTCAGACTATTTGTCAAACCAGACTTACAGTGACAATGTCTGGATCAGCGCCATCAATATTGGTGTATTGGTGGTGGCCCAGTACATGCTATAATACAGGAAAATGAAGTGGGTTACAACGAGGGTATACAATAGGGTCACACTCACTTGATGGATCAAGACTATCATAGAGTTTCCGAGGAAAAAGTCGTGGAAGCTACCAACTACATTCCACACCCATGGTTTGTGGGTGATTGCAAAGTGGCTGAAAATGATAATACCAATAGCCAAGGAGATAAATATTTTAGTAGCTACTAACTTGGCATCGTGAAAAGAAGTCAATCCAATCATAGCCGCAAAGAAGCCCCAGCCAGTGGCCATCAAAAGTCCAAGTAAAACCGTCTCATGAAAGAGCATCTAATGGAGAGGAAACATCGCCAGGAGCATATGACATGAGGTGCTTCAAAGGGTTGCAAAGGAGCACACAACTACACATCCCCGTGTGGTTCTCTAACATAAACCACGTCGCTGCAGGGATTTCTAATACAGAAGTTCTTGAAGGCTAGCCAGACTGTATGCGAGTATGACCATGCGGCACACTCATGAACTGCAGTTGTATATATGCTCCTTCGTCACCATTCAGGCAGCTCATAATAATATGCTCCTGACATTTTTTACTTGCTACGAACTCACCATGCCAACCCAAAAGAGGTTTGAAGTCAAAAAGAAAACGAGGTAGCTAAGAAACATCCGGTAGCTTATCTTGGCGTCCTGAATTGGGAAGAATGTCATTATCCCGCCACACACAGAATGGCTTCAATAGTAGTGAGCACTTGAACCATTACACTTTGGCTACATACTGTCTTACAATGTTCTTTTCTTTGAAGTACTTGTCCACTCTTTCTCTCAGTGTCACATAAAACAGCCTAAAGAAGTACAAATGCTAGAATATCAGTTGGTGCAACCCTGCCTCACCCTGGTTTCGGAAACACAGGCAGTTCATTTGTCACTAGCTCACCGACATAGTATTTCTCTAGAACCCTATGGAGACACAGAATATTATCTTTCAACATACGTAAAATCAAAATAAGCCTATACTTGCTGTTGTTGAAATGGTGGTAGGACTCAAAAATCATGGTGATGTCTCTTCCAGCACCCAGTAAGAGCTGCCTAGCTCCTCCTGGATGCTTCTCTATGAACGCACTCACATCATACACATGCAAATGTCAACAATGGGGTGTTAGTCCTCCTGTAACTTTCGGTGAACGGAGGTCACTTCACCTTCCCCCGGACGGCCACGTGCGCGTTGTGTCGCTGGTTCAGCTGGCTCAGTTCCTGCCAGGTGAACCTCCGCGTGGTGCTGCGGCTCTCCCCACACATTTCAACGTTTCAGCTCCCACTTGAAGTTCAGAGACCACCATGCAGGAGAGACACCTGCTCGGCGCGTGATCGATGCCTGTAAAAGCTGCGCATGCGCAGGTGCTCAAGGTAATTATACTAATTTAAAATACATGTTTTTATATTATGTGGTGCAGAATTCCGGAATTGAGTTATGCGCGCCTCGTCACAGTCCACTAGTCTACCTATGGTCTTGCAATATTTGTGGTCTTACAATATTTTGTATGTCTTTGGTCTTACAATGCATGATAGTTTCATGTAGTTATGGCCACTGTGTAACAACCTCCTGTTTAATTAGAGAGGGAGGCGTTTCTGGAGATGGATAAGGATGAAGAATTTAGCAGTCATGGGATTGTCACCGATGAGGGTATAGTAGTGTATCTATCTTGCTGATCTAGAGAAGGGGTGCATAGCTATCCATGTGTTTTGAACTCATGGATCTCCTTGACATTGCATGGCATTGAGTTTGAAAGAGATGAAGACTAGGAAACGTCACTTAATTCAAAGTTGAATCCAGCTTCAGCAGTGAAAAGAAGTCAATCCAATCATAGCCGCAAAGAAGCCTCAGCCAGTGGCCATCAAACTCCAAGTAAAACCGTCTCATAAAAGAGCATCTAATAGCAGTCATTGTGGAGTGAACATTGTCAGGAGCATAATATGAGCTGTCTGATTGGCGGCGAAGGAGCGCACAATTACGTATGTATCGCCTTACAAAGTGTATCTATTAGTCATTGCAGCTAGTATAACATGAAAAGCACTAAAGTGCAAACCCTCGGCGAACTGCGCATGTGCGGTAACACTAATTGATGGGCTGGGCTTTTATGCCTTTACTCGTGGTATCCCGCTAGTAGCTCGAGGAGAGTCTGGCACGGGCTAGCTACAGTAGTAAATAGCATGCGGGAGTCGATACATGCCCTTCGTTGTGACTTGTTGTGCCTTCAAGCTTCAAGACACACAGAGCGAACGGACGCGGTCGAGGTAAGCCTGTGCTAATTTACATATTGGCTTGTTCACTTGGTTTTCACGCCATAACTTTAGAACGCAGTAGTTTTACGAAAATCGCCTTTTTTAAAATCAACCCAGTGTAGCACTGAACCCGATCATATCGGTATTTACCTGATTTCATGCGCGCGGTGGCAGAAAACGTGGTAACAGACAGACGGACTGACGGACTGACACACTTACGGGACAACTACCGTAACCCTCGCTGCGCATGCGCGCCGAGGGTTAATAACCACAGAAATAAAGTTGAATAAGTGTACCTGAGGCAGAAGGGACAATGAGAGAGAGCATTTGACTCTCAAGTATATATATCAGGGGAGCTCCTCATTGTGTGTACAGCCAGAGCTAAGAGATTATCCTCTCCATCTGTCAATGTGAATCTCCTCGCTGTTGCCTGATAACCTTGTGAGCTGCATTCTCTACATTGCACCACTTTGCTGTAGCACTATAATACAGACTGACAACAATTAGCTACCAGAAACATGATGGTTCACGCTTGTTGTGATCATAAGGGTGATTTTGTCAGAAGTGGGATGTGACTGAACCGGAAGTGAAACGTGAAATCTCAAAGGTAGGGATAACCTGTGTAACAAGTAGCTAGCTACTACCGTACTTAGTTGTCCACCTGAGCCAACTGATGCAATCACAGCAGTGTAGCTACATGTATGCAGAAACTATAGCTAACAGCCAAGCATTATTGTAGAAGGGGCAGGCCAGATTACTACTTATGAGGTTTGAAACACAATAATGTAATACCTTGTTGGGTGTCACTACCAGCCCTGAGTCCATCAGTCTCCGCTGTTGTCAAATTAAAGTGACAGTAACAAGTGACTTGATCAGTCCAGCCTGCCCAAATACACCACTCAGTTGCACAACAAAGAAAAAAATTTAGCACTCTGGATAATACAAACAGGAGTGTGTGGCCTATCAATCCCTATATCCATACACGAATGGAAATAATAAAGTTTGTGCCCGATGTTAGAGATCATCACTATACACGTAGGTTCTCTGTCAAACGCAAAACAATGTGGCAAATATGTAGGAAAGGGGTATTATGATTGACCTAACAGAGTCCCAAGTCTCTCGTTGTATAGCTATAGCCAATCAGATTTCAAAGCCAGGCTCGAAAGAAAGGAGAGACACTGTAAAACAGGCTAGTTATCTTCACGGAGGTCCATTGTACGATACCACATCCTACTTTTACCTAGAGTATAAATACTCACCTGTGTTGTACCATAAACAGTCATCAAATAAGTTACTGTTACGGTCGAGTCAAGTTCGGACGGTAGTGCGCATGCGCGATACAAGTCGGGGCGAGCGGCATTATTTCTGATAAAAATTGCTCCAAGGGAGCAGCGAGTGGCTGGTGCTCTCTCCAGGTATGATTTGCCGTCTGTTCGTGGAGGGAGTTACCTCAGTGCAGTGGCTGGCCGTATTGCTCGCTCTTCTCCTGTCACCCGACAGCACAACAGGTATTATAGGTACAACAGGTATTATAGGTATATACAGCGACCAATAATCTGCCAGCAGTCTCATTGTCAGAGAATGACAAGAGACAATAACTTGTAGGTAGCTATAATATATATCTTCTCCTCTCACGTTCCATGGGCTTGTTACCGAGCGCCCTGCCAAGTAGTGCGTTCCTTCGCATCAATTTCGTGAGTGACGACGAGGAGATGACAATAAGTCCAACTCCAGGAACACGAACAGTCGCATCAGAAAAGCTGTAGGGAATCTCCGCGTTTTCTGACAGCGAGATTTGGCACCCACAACGAGGCAGAAAGGCTGGAGGTGGTGTTATAGAAATCATGTCTGTATTTAGCAGATAGCTATGTGCAGGTTTTTACAGCATAGCTATAGCTATACGCCCGATTGCAAAGTAGCTAAATGTTAAAACAGGCGTTGGCCATGGATTTTTTTGTCTGCATCTGCATATACAGAAAAGCGCTTTAACTAATAATGGCCAATGCTAATTTATTTTATTTCAAGCTTTACAGTAGCTACACTATAATATTATAATAAGATAAGACGCTATAAATGAGAAATGAATGGTAATTATAAAGAAGTGTATATACTGAAGGGAAACTAGTTTGGGAGTGCTGGCGTCCTAAAATGTAGTAACATATTTATGTAGCTTGCTCTTTTTATCTTCATAAAAACGTGTCAGAAATAGATGACTCAGATTATCGATGACTTAGTTACTCATAGCTATAGGCAGGCTTCTACTAAGACCTTCGCTGCTTGAGACTATATAATAGGTTTGGTTCAACTATATAGACTACACCACAGTAGGGAATGTCACCAAGATACATGAGACTATATAGAGTCTACCTTCTTTGTCACATAACTATAGGCGTTATGATGTAGCTAATAATATTGCAGCCAATCACTGCGTCATGCATGATGTTGCAAGGACCACACCAAATCCCACCCTATGTGACATAACACTATTATACTGGCCTACACCGATACTATATAGCTACATGGCAGTCGCGGCAAAGCCCTTGTGTATAATTCCAAGCAAACTAGCTAGTTATACCTTATTAACAGTTTGCCACAGCGTACCTACTAAGTAGCTATATATATAGTATTTCACTGTCATGTGAGCTACGAAAAACCTTGACCTGCTCTTTTCTTTTGCTACAGCATGGTCCTTACTCCCTCTCTTCTCTGGAATTCCTGGAGTTTGGCTCGTCCTCGGCTAACCTCACTGGGTTACTTCTGTTGGGAAACGCAGTGAACTCTGACCCCATCCCCATCTCTCTACCAAATGGCTTCCCTTTCTCCAATGAATCAGAGTCTGTTGTTTATGTAAGTTTTACTATTACCTCTGCTTAGCTAGTTGCCTAACATGAAAGATCTTGTTACCCACTGCATAATAATGCTGGGCATTTCAATCTGGTGTCCTGCTCTCTCTCTATGTATATATAATTATTGTTGTGTAGCTATACTGCACAGTGGTTGGAGGTTTACCTTTGTGTTGTGATTTGGTGTAGATTTGAATCCCTATCAGCTGAGTTGCCCTGGCAGCTCTGTTGGTAGCTATATAGAGTGCCCGCCTAGAAGCAGAGTGTCGTGGGTACGAATCCCACCCAGGGCAGCTCTTCTTCTCAAAAAGAAGGATCTGTCCTGGGTGTAGATGACTTGATTGTTTGCCTTGCCTTTCTATATACCTCGCTACCTAGTAGTTGACACATCTATAGCAGATGATTATGGCTCCTTCTTATTCCTTTATTTTAATCTGAACACGTTATGTGCATATAGCCTCAGATTATCATTTTTGGTAAATCCCAGATGCATAGTTGCATAACCTGCATGTAAAGAGAAATGCATGTCCACTGGTGTACGTACAAGTTTGGCAACTCTTCCAATGAACTCATTATTCTCAGAAAACTAAGGCTCAAGACTATTCATATGGAAGCACATTGGGCCTTCTAATTATAATCCGCGTAGATGTAGCTAACAGACTGCAGTCTGTCACTTCCCTCGTTGTGTTCATGTTGTTCTGCAGGTCAATATGAAAGGGTTCCTGTCATTTAGAGCAGCTAGAAACTATGGTAGACCGCCTGGGGAACTGTTCGGCATACCCACAACTGAATATGGCTATACTCATATCGTTTCTCCTTACTGGACTTACTATGACACCATAGAACAAGGTTATTGTTGTTAGAAGTATGGTCAAACTTAATACCACAGACATGCTGCTTTTACACTGCAGATCACATTAAAAAAATGAACAATGCCACAACATTATGCATAATGCAGCGTGTGCAATGCTTGGGCGATTCCTCACAGTCATATTATTATTATGCATTTGCTAATTAAATCCCCTACAGCATTCCATCTGCACATTAGGTCCGTGCTGCAAGCGTGTGCAAATACTCGTGCGACTACTTATTTCAACTTTTACTCAGAAATCAGAAGTTACATGAGTGATAAAAATATCAGACTAAGTCATGTTTCAGTCGTCAGTCGGTCTTTATGTATATCAAGCACTAACTGAAACGGAGGGCACTTTGCACGCCCATTGCAACAAGTTCGAGGATTCAGGCATTGCAATTTCACGTGTGTATACAGTAAACCAGTGTCAAAAGAGCTTATAGCGATCAACTGTTTTGCTGATGACATAAAGCAAAATAATCTCTTGTCTTTATGAGTTTCCCTTATGAGTGTGTGTCAGTAACAACCAGGAGCATACCCCCACAGGCCAAGTGACATATGAAGTACACACTACTGGAAATCTGCTGGAAAGGGTCAACTTGGAAATTAGTCAGGAGCTCGGTGTGCTGTTTGAAGGAGTGTGGCTACTGGTAGTTTACTGGAAAGCTGTCGGAGCTTCTTTGCAGGTTGGTAAACTTTCAGGACTTTGTTAGAAGGTTAAATGCCTTTGTAAGAAAGAGAGGGGCAGTAGTTTAGTGCCCACATCTTTAGCTTCATGCTTTGTGAAGCTGTGGTGTGGAGAAGCAGGGAGATCTGAGGTGGAAAATGATGATGTTATGGACATTGCTTCCCTACATTTCAGATCGGGAAATAGAAATATGTCCTCATTGAAGGGTTGTCCTTAGAAGGGTTTTACTGTAATGCGCACATGCATTTGGCAGTACAGTAAGATTCATTTTTCGAGAAGGAAAGGGTTAGGTACGACACTTTGATCTTTTCCTGTCACAGTCAAACAGCTATCAGGCGGTGTTGGTGACAGACGGCCACAAGTCCTTCTGTCTCTTCATCTATAACTGTGACCTTCTCCAGACACATGAGGCTGCCATTGGCTTTTCAGCCTCTGGTAACTTCTCCTTCAACCACCGAAAGGCTAACACGTACAGTTCCAATGAGGTTGGCTGTAGCAACAGACCTGAGAGTGACTGGAATACTCTGGTCTATGCATTACACTATGATGGTAGGTTTATTACAAGTGGAAAAATCATTTCTTCAAAATGAAGGGGGATGTAGGGATGGCGTAAATTATGAAAAAGGATGCCAACAAGAAGATGCTTCAGCCGACAACAAAAATCATACATCCATCCCTACATCTTTCTTTCTTTTGCTCTGTATAAAAAATGTGTGGTTACTTGTCATAAAGTATGGAAGATACAACATAATTATGACAGTAGAGGGTGTGAGAGTAAAGAAAGATGTAGGGATGGATGTATGATTTTTGTTGTCGGCTGAAGCATCTTCTTGTTGGCATCCTTTTTCATAATTTACGCCATCCCTACACCCCCCTTCATTTTGAAGAAATGATTTTTCCACTTGTTCCAATTATTTTTGCGCATACTCAGCCCCACCCTTTTGTGGCTGCAGAGCGAGGGGGAGGGGCTGCTGCGGCGCACATGTACATACTTACGCACGCACGGCGCGCGGCCGGCTGCGGTCGCGCTCGCGATCGCGCGGGCTCCCCTATAGTGTAGCGCCCCACCCCTATGTTTTCAAATCGGAATAGGGCCAAACATTCCGCCTGTAAAACGGTTGCTAGGACGTTGCTACGGACATGTATGCGGGGGAAAATATTTCAGGGGTGTGTCCGAATGTCCGCGAAATGTATTGCGTGAAACACGCGTGCCTAGGCGCGGCCCTATATGTATATTATATATATACCGGACTGGCGGCTGGGTGACGTTCAAATTTTGACGCACTTGCGCGCGCCTCTCGCGCGTAGCGGGCGCATGCGCAAGTGAGACATACTAGTAGCTTTGGCATTTTTGGCGAGCGGGAGCGAGCACACAATGACTCCATCTGCACGAGCCATCCTACAACTTGAACCTTAGAATCACGAAGATTGGAAGGAGGTATAGACAGCCTCGGTCAGGTATCGAAGAGCACAGCGAATGCCAGCAAATAGACGAGAGTTCTTTGGCTGGCTATACTTCGCATCGATATGTCAGCTAGGGTAGCGTGTAAAAATTTGCGCGTTCCCTATCACGAAAGCGACGCTGATACAAACGAGCCTCTCTGCTCAGGAGTCTCACGGGCACGATGTTCTCTTTGCCTCTCTCTTCGACGACGAAGGGCATCTTCCCCGGACTATATTATGCACATGTACACCCACGACATCATCACAGGATCTAGGAAGGCAGCATGTGAAATTTTGAAATCCTTTCGGATAAAAAGAAGCGCGTAATCCTGGAGCATGCGCAGTTGGACGACGTACGGTCGTAGATATAATAAATCCGCGCCGTTCGTACCACTAGGTTAGCTCGCTCCCGCTCGCCAATAAGTACGTCCAACATCAAAAGGATATGAATGTGATTTGTTGTGCAAGAGAGTTCACTCTTTTGAAGAGGTCTACCCAGCTGGTGATAAGGGCACAGGATGTGTAAAGTCAGCACAGTGATAAGGGCTGGGGAAAACACTTCAGAGCCCCACCTGCTAAGGCCCCAGATAATCTGAGTACAGGGATGCCGTCCTCTGACAGGTCACCCTCCTCAATTTTAACCCTCGCCTGCGCGCATGCGCAGCGAGGGTTATTGCAGTCGGTCTGTCTGTCTGTGTGTGTGTGTGTGTGTGTGTGCGTGTGTGTGCGTGTGTCCGTCCGTCCGTCCGTCCGTCCGTCCGTCTGTCCTCCGTTTTTCTCGGTAACCGCGGCAACTCTGAGCGTGAAACGTGGACATATTTTCAACTAGGAGGAATGCATGGTAAAATAATATTCTGGAGTGGAGAAGCCCGGGGGAAGCTGGTGAAACGGACGGCTGCCGAGGTGGGTGTGCGTGAAATAGAGATGGCGAACCATCGTTGTATAATGCTTAGATGCTTTGCGTGTGTGGAGAAGATTTGCTGGTCTGGCTGTATTGATGGTACAGTTGAGTAGGATCGAGATTGCCGGTGAAGTGAGAGCAGCACACGCCCCAGTGAATCCGTTCAGTGAAGGAGCCACGAGGTGGCGTAGCTATAGTAGCTATGTAGCTGAATAGTGGTGAGGGTTGTCAAGACTAGTGCTTTTCACTTTGCTGTAGTAGTAACTAGTATTGAACTCGCATGTGCAAAAACTGACGTAGTAGCCATTGGCTGAATAAGAATAAAGTGGCGAGGGTTATGCACTTTCAAGTGCTTTTCATTCCTGGCTGCAGTTGAGACACCAGTCCCCCTTTGACAGCCTTTAAAGACCTGCAGAGGTAGAAAGCTTCCCAGGGGAAAACCAGATAATATGTAGCTGTAAGAAAAGAGGAGCCTATAGTTACCACCTTGTTCAGAATACTATGTGAAGGTGCATGTAGGAAGGGTGCTGATATACTGCATACAATAGTTATGTGCACTGATGTTTAGGTGAGTAGTGTGTAGCTTCAATGTAGTAGTACCCCGACAGGCATAGCTACTGACTGTAGAGTGCACTCCTCAAGGGAGGAGGATAATATTCTGTCAGAGCTAAGACCAGTCTCCTGAGGGGTTACTCACTACTGTTGGCATACAACACAATTGTCAGTGTACAGACATTCACCTCTAACAGTGTGCTATGTCAACTTTGTGATGCAGTTACAGTCCCCTAAAACTTTGTGGTAAAGACAGTGCAGTTTCCCTACACTTGAAATGAAAAGCACTGAAGTGCAAACCCTCGGCGAACTGCGCATGGGCGGTATATTAGTATGCGTTTACTCGCGGTCTCCCGCTAGTATATAGCTCGCAGAGAGTCTGACACGGGCTAGCTACAGTAGTAGATTACCATGCGAGTCGACACACGCCCTTCGTTGTGACTTCTTGTGCCTTCAAAATACACAGAGCAAGCAAAACCGTTCGAAACTTCTGACCTTCATTGCCCGTTCGGTAGGTGGTATCCTTTGTGAGACGAGAGTAACAGACAGGCAGACCCAACTACAGTAATATGCAGTAAAGGAGAAATGAATGAATGCTCTCTTCTTTAGAACCAATCGATGTTGGTTATGATCCTGACACATACGTAACAACTGAAAGTGATGGAAGTGTGCAGTACCCTCACTGCGCATGGGCGCCGAGGGTAAAACTACCGTAACCCTCGCTGCGCATGTGCGTCGAGGGTTAATAAAAGATGGCGTCATGTGGCATTGTGCATATTTGGTGTGTAATGACCCATTTTTGGATCTTCAAGCCATCCCTATATCCAGATTTTTCCACTTGTTTCCACTATTTTTGGCTTATGACAACACTGCATTTTCAGTCACTCTGATGTTCATGGGTATGTTGTAGAGATAACTGTTGAAAGCAGAAGCTAATGGACTGCTCTCACCTGAAGCAGGGTGTATGCGTAGTGTCTCCGACAAGGACACGATAAGTAGTGGCTCATATGGTGGTAGTTTCATTCCTGGCTGCAGTTGAGACACCAGTCCCCCTTTGACAGCCTTTAAAGACCTGCAGAGGTAGAAAGCTTCCCAGGGGAAAACCAGATAATATGTAGCTGTAAGAAAAGAGGAGCCTATAGTTACCACCTTGTTCAGAATACTATGTGAAGGTGCATGTAGGAAGGGTGCTGATATACTGCATACAATAGTTATGTGCACTGATGTTTAGGTGAGTAGTGTGTAGCTTCAATGTAGTAGTACCCCGACAGGCATAGCTACTGACTGTAGAGTGCACTCCTCAAGGGAGGAGGATAATATTCTGTCAGAGCTAAGACCAGTCTCCTGAGGGGTTACTCACTACTGTTGGCATACAACACAATTGTCAGTGTACAGACATTCACCTCTAACAGTGTGCTATGTCAACTTTGTGATGCAGTTACAGTCCCCTAAAACTTTGTGGTAAAGACAGTGCAGTTTCCCTACACTTGAAATGAAAAGCACTGAAGTGCAAACCCTCGGCGAACTGCGCATGGGCGGTATATTAGTATGCGTTTACTCGCGGTCTCCCGCTAGTATATAGCTCGCAGAGAGTCTGACACGGGCTAGCTACAGTAGTAGATTACCATGCGAGTCGACACACGCCCTTCGTTGTGACTTCTTGTGCCTTCAAAATACACAGAGCAAGCAAAACCGTTCGAAACTTCTGACCTTCATTGCCCGTTCGGTAGGTGGTATCCTTTGTGAGACGAGAGTAACAGACAGGCAGACCCAACTACAGTAATATGCAGTAAAGGAGAAATGAATGAATGCTCTCTTCTTTAGAACCAATCGATGTTGGTTATGATCCTGACACATACGTAACAACTGAAAGTGATGGAAGTGTGCAGTACCCTCACTGCGCATGGGCGCCGAGGGTAAAACTACCGTAACCCTCGCTGCGCATGTGCGTCGAGGGTTAATAAAAGATGGCGTCATGTGGCATTGTGCATATTTGGTGTGTAATGACCCATTTTTGGATCTTCAAGCCATCCCTATATCCAGATTTTTCCACTTGTTTCCACTATTTTTGGCTTATGACAACACTGCATTTTCAGTCACTCTGATGTTCATGGGTATGTTGTAGAGATAACTGTTGAAAGCAGAAGCTAATGGACTGCTCTCACCTGAAGCAGGGTGTATGCGTAGTGTCTCCGACAAGGACACGATAAGTAGTGGCTCATATGGTGGTAGTTTCATTGGGCAGTCTTCAGAAATCTGTCTACAACGATAGCTATAACCTGGGGGACAAAGAATGAAGCGCCTGGCAAGGCACGCGTAGCTAACACGGTGCAGAGCCAAGTTGCGCCTCGTGCAAATCAACAGCAAAACGCAAGCTAGCCACTTACAAATGTGTACACTGACTTACAGAAGGCACTGGAGGATGTGAGTAGTTTTCTCTGCAGGCATCCAGTCCTGGCTTAGTCTCATCATAGATAATATAGCGGAACAGGATTGGACACTTAGCCGCTATATTATCTATGGTCTCATTCGTGGACCAGGTTTACGAGATAAAATGCGCGCGCACCCCATTGAAAACGCCCTCCTCGACGCATGTGGCTCACTGATGCTGAGTTAGCAGCAAATGGCGTTGTTCAGTGACTACGAGGAAGAGCTCGGCGATCTACCGTAGTAACTTGCGGCAAGAAACAAACGATCGTTTGATATGCGTGCACACCCCCGGCAAATTCGGAGACGTTCTGTGAAAAAATCAACGCTTCAAGTGCTTCCGGTAAGGAGCTAGCGGGATGACACGAAATCGCGTATTAGCGAATTCTCGCGTGGACGACTGAAGGTGCGTATGAGGTCTAGGGGGACATTATAGGTAGATATGGGCCCGTAGACTATTGCTAGTATGTTTTGAAGGCCTAGGGAGTGATTTTCACCGATTTTTTAGTCGTTTTGAACGCGGATCACGTGAGATTTAAAACGCGTCATCCCTATATAAAGAGTCTACCGACTCTCTAATGAACCCTCGACCATCCGCGTATAGTAGTGCCCTCGCTGCGCTTTGGACACTACAAACACGGAGGCACTCGGGTTCATTGAAATCCGGTATGTCCCTCGCACGTAGTACAGAGTGAGCTAGCTAGGTTCGACTGACTGAGGTTTACTATTTCCCGTAGTAAACCTTGACGGGGTTTACTACATGTAGTAAACCTACAGAAAAACTACAGATGAAACAGGAAAACATACATGTAAACAACAAGATCAACAACTGAATCTACATTGACGCGTCGTCCACGCGCACGCGCAGACCGTCGACACGCGCAAAAGAAGGCTGCGCTCGGGGCGCCACGATCTCGGCTTTCTACTGCGCGTAGTTACCTCGAATCAGTGTCTAACTATTATATAGTACGGTATATAGTACTTAGTATTATAGGGATGGGCATGGTACCTAGCATCATATGTATGGGGCTATGATAGGGAGTTTTGTTCATCTCCTTCTTCTCTTCTTCTTCTTCTTCTTCTTCTTCTTCTTCTTCTTCGATTCAACACCCATAACTCATAAACGAAACAACAGACAGTAATGAAATTTTGTAAGAATGTGGATATCTGTCACCCGAAGAGGCTGGTCATACTTAGTAAACAACATTGTTTACTCTAAACAACAACAAATAGAAAATAAATTAACTTCTCCACTTCTCAAACTTTCCAATGGTAGCATGTATAGAGATGAAACTTGGTATGTATGCCTGTTATATCATTTCCATGACGATTATATACATGTTTCCATGATGACCGCATTGTTTGAAAAAGCCTCAGGCTCTTTAACACTACTTCTTCACTCCTCAAACTTGCTAACTGTAGTACGTATGGAGGTGAAACTTGGTACACAATACATCGTTTCCATGATGACCACAACAACATAAAGCCTCAGGAGCTTTTCTTTGTAATTACTTCTTCATTCCTCAAACTCGCTAATGGTATATAGCCCACATAGAAATGAAACTTGGTATGTATGCATTTCCATGACGATTACATGTTTCCATCATGACCACATATTGTTTGAAAATGCCTCAAAACTATACTTCTTCACTTATCAAACTTGTTAAGTGTATATAGCACGCATGGAAGTGAAACTTGGTACACATGCATTATATCTACATCGTTTCCATGACCAACAACAAAAGCCTCAAGAACCTTTCTTTGTAATTACTTCTTCATTCCTCAAACTCGCTAATGGTAGCACACATAGAAATGAAACTTGGTACGTATGCCTATTAATTATCATTTCCATGATGATTACATGTTTCCATGACGACTGCATATTGTTTGAAAAAGCCTAAAACTACTTCTTCACTCCTCAAACATGCTAACTGTAGCACGCATGGAGGTGAAACTTGGTGCACATGTGTTTTACATCGTTTCCATGACGACCACAACAACAAAAGCCACAGAAACTTTCCTTTGTAATTACTTCTTCACTCCTCAAATTCGCTAAGGGTAAGACACATGGAGATGAAACTTTGTGAGAGACTGGATGTCTCCACAGTCTCTCTTATTTCATGTTTGTGGGTTTTACATCATTTCCCTGTTTTGTATCACTCCTACCCTCCCTAATTGTTGCCTAGGTGAAGTATTAAACATTCAACATTACAGCTTGAAAGTACGAAAAAGTCATGCTACTGAATAACCAAGAGTACAAATGTAGTGGCACACCAGGCAACGATATAGAGATTGTGTGATTGGGTTGGGGGTGTCAGGGTGCTCAAATTTGTTAATTAACCATGCTTCATGTAACACACCCGTATCTTGTCTCCCTTTCTTTTTATACCATCCCTTATGTCTCTTTTTTTAAATTCCCAGGATTTTTTATTTAGCTACTTGTTTACTCTTGGTCTCCCGCGCGGATAGCCTGATACGGGCTGCTACAAGTAGTAGATAGCATGCGGGAGTCGATATATACACGCCCTTTGTTGTGACTTCTTGTGCCTTCAAGATACACAGAGCAAGCTGACCCGCTCGAGATAAGCCTGTTTTAATTAGCAATTGGATTTTTCGCTCGTGTTTCACGCCGTAACTCCCGAACCCAGCCGTTTCAGAGAACACCCCACATAATTTTCGACCTATATCTACCCGACGCTGAATACCTGGTATTGTTTGTGGAGCGATTCATGGCTCGTGAAGTGAGATGTGGAGTAACGGACTGACAGACCGACAGACACACACAACTACCGTAACCCTCGCTGCGCATGTGCGCCGAGGATTATAAGTGGAGTAACAGCATTTATGCATATGTCTATACTAGTGTGGACGCAAAGAGTGGGTACATAGCATAGGCAAACAGACAACATGACATCATCCCACTTTCATGTTATTCCGTTTGTCCCTTTTCCGACCCTTTTTGGTGCTTTGAAAATACCTGTATCCCTTATTTAGCACTTGTCTGGTGATTATTGCAGGAGTGAGGTCATATATCTGGACAGATCCCGAGGGTCCCATCTTCCATGCGGGCACAAGCGTCGTGTATTACTGTAAAGTCACTGCCCTCGGCTCGTTCACCTACCAGTTTTCAGTGTACTGTCTGTCTGGTGGCCATGAGCAGTTGGTAGTGCAGTTCCCTCCGTCAACCGATACTGGGACTATCAGTCACCATCGTTTCCACTCCTCGTTTACTGCTTGGATATAAAGGAATGCATAGCATGGGATGATTCTGGTACAGTTGCTAAGGACAGACTTTATTCACAAGTTACTGGTGAGTTTGGTTAAGTTTAGCTACAATCTCCCTCCATTTTGTGATCATCCTATTTCTCAGGGGCAGCGCTTGTTGACTTCGAAGGTTATGAAATGCTCAACAACACAGGAATGGAGGCAAACTCGGCTCACAGAATTGGCACCGTGTCCTGTCACTCAGCCTCCATCCAGTCCAACATTGGCAGGTGGATCAGTCCCAGTGGAGAGGAGATTCCATCAGTGGGGAATGACATGTTCCAGATTCAGTTCTACACTGAGACCTTTCATAGCTACACCACTCTTGTTCTCAGAGATGGTATGGCTTACCTAAAGCTTTTGCTTGTACCAGGAAATGAGGGGGGAAAAGCAGGCCTCACCCTTACCTTTTTGAAGCTCGGTCCCACTATATACTATTCAAAGAAACACCCACAGAAATGGTGGGGTATTCTAGAAGATACACGTGGCCAGTGACTTACGTCATGTACACCTGCTCTCTGTCATATGACCAGGTGCTCAGTTTAACAGTGGAGCTGAGGGAGTGTACAGTTGCATCATCCCCGATGAGAATGGAGTGGAGCAGGTCTTGCATTTTGGTCTCTATGACTATGGATTCACCTCTGGTGAGACAGCACTTTCTATAATCACCTCTATGACAGAAGAAACTACTCTATATAAACAAACACAAACATGCTCTACACCTCTCAAGCCATCCATACTTAAGAGCATAGAGAATAAGTTAGCGGCAGAGCTAGAAAAGGGTTGCAAAGAAAGTGAAGAGGGATGGGTCACTTTGAGCAAGGCACCAGTGCTTCTTGAATGCACTCATGAAGAGATGTCACAATCTATATATATTTTTTCATATCTGACAAAGATGTAGTGATGATGTCATGTAGCTTTGTGTGTCTTTGCTGTGTAATGAACCCCTCTTTTTGGTGCTTTCAACCATCCACATATCCCCTTCATTTTGAAGAAATGATTTTTCGACTTGTAGCTAGCTAACATGCAAGCTAACATGCAGGGAACAACCCATGCATGGCACGGAACGTTTTAAGTAGCATGCAATAGTATTAGCTACACACAATCTATTCCATAATAATCGTAAGTGCACCTTTAAAGTTACACAGCCCCTACCCATCCGCCCCATCGGTAGTGCCTCTGCCCGTGTATACGAATGGCACAATGAAGGTGTCCATCACTTCAAAAATGGCAGCATGGAACCCTAGCTGTGTTTTACTGATCCTTTCCGCACATCAAACTGTTGCTGTTATTTTTTGCAGCCTTTCCACCCCAGCCCATCTCCGTCACATACTTATCTGAAGATCCCTTTATCCTCTCCTGTGACTCCGCCTACCTTCCTCCCCAACTGGTCACATGGGAGATGAATTACGACCTCATCAGTGAAGGAGAAACATGTTCTCTTTCTCTTCCCACCTCATTCATAGAGGAAACTCGTCTTATGAGAACATTCTCGCCATGGCGGTGGGCCATACTCCTCCTGAAACCACCTTCACATGTATTGTGAAGGGGATAATTCAGCCTTACTATGACTATCCTAATAGTGGAGAAACATACAAGTATCCAGTAAATCAAAAATGTGAGCCTCTTAAACATTCAGTTTCATCCTTGATCTCTAGTACATGCAGATGCATGCACAATGAGAATGTAATTACGTAGCTGAAATGCAAACCTTATTCTTGAACCCTTCTAATTTTGACACAAATGGGACAGAAGAGAGGTGTATCGTTTCAGGAGTGTCTTAGAGAGTTGTTCCATTTCATATGCAACAGGCTTGGGATTGATTTGTGTATGCCATGATAATCAAATATGTCATCCCCTTATTATGCTGCTGGGCACCCTATTACAAAAAGCAATATGAAAAGTAGAATGCAAACCCTCGGTGTAAGATCTGTGCACAACACACTACACAATATGTACAAGCAATGGCTTACCTCGACTAGGCATGATAGAAGCACATTACTTGGAGGTTGAGTATCCAGTCCAGTTAGTTAGTATCACTTATTGGTTGCCTTAAGTACACTTACTAATGGGTTGATTTTTTTGTGTTGAATAGCGGTGACAGACAACCGTGTAACCAACACTGCGCATCGAGGGTTAACATTAACAACAGTTGTAACCCATGGCAGACACGAGTGAGGTGGAGCACAAATGTACTGCTTCTTTTCCTATGCAACCCCAATATGATTCGTAACATTCTAGTACTCGTTTTCCTACTTCCCAGATGAATATGATGCAGTTGTCCAAACACTTGGAGGCTATTGGGATTTAGTGTGTTGGGAGCCTTCCCCACCAGTCACAGCTCTAACATGGGAGACAGAAGACGGATTGGAGTTAAGCAGGTCCTTCTCAGACAACGTCAAATACAACGCTCCAGTCGAAATTTCACAGAAAGTGATCTGTTACGGATGGGATGAAAATCAAGAAAAGGCGCCTCTTCAGTTTTTCACACTCGTAGTTCACGGTACATAATTATATTGCATGTGTTCTACTTGTGTAGAGGCAGGATTGAAGAAGTGCATGATAATATTGTTATTGATCTGTTAGATGGGGTGAAAATCAAGATAAGACCCTCTCCTGTTTTCACACTGTTGAATAACATGACTGTGGTTTGTTTGTGCAGAGGAATGTAGGATTGAAGGGGATGCGCACATTCTACTGCACTTAATATGAACATGACTTTTGCATGCTAATAAGTCACCTGCCTCAACATGGATATAATTATGTGGTAGCTAGCTCAGCCCTCTGCCTAGAGAAAAGAGTGGCGTGGGTTTGAGTCCCACTTAGGGAAGCACTTCTTCAAACTTTGTTGGCCTGGATGAATATGTACTTGCCTTGCTGACTGTCGTGGATTCAAGTCCAACCGAGTGCAGCCTTTTTTGGTGTAGTCTGCACTTGCCTTGTGTTAAAATATCGTTACCAACAAAAGTGTACTTGTGCCACTAAATGCAAACTGGAATGTGTACAAGCCTCCTGGGCGTACAAAGGATATATACAAGACCTTTTCTTTCCCTGTTTGATATCTCCTCTAACTAAACTGCCCTGCGATGCTTCCTTCATGGTTCATTAGATCCTTGGCCGACTTGCCTTGTTAATAAACCCTTTGGGCGCCATTTACATATATATTATAATATATATATATATATGCACAGAGCCTCCATAAGTGCATAAGAATTTATATAACTAGGCGCTAATATGTTATACATCAATTTCTGCTTATTTAAGGAGACACATATGGCGCCCAAAGAGTTAAAATCTCATTACACATGCTAAAAAGTGTACTTGTGCCACTAAATGCAAACTGGAATGTGTACCAGCCTCCTGGGCATACAAAGAATATATACAAGACTTAAAACAATATTCTCTCCCTGTTTGATATCTCTGCAATGCTGTACTCCTTCAGGTACAGTTGTTGGGTTTTCATCCGCAACATACACCGGAACTGAGACGAGTGGAAATGTTGCTGTATGTATCGAGATTTTGAACCCTCCTTCTGGTGGTGCTACCAAACCTTTTGACGCAATTTTACTTCCAGCGCAAAGTTAGGTGTACCATTACAGTGCTTATATAATTGTTCACTTGTGTTTCTCAGGTATTTCTGACAATCCACAACTGCAACAGGTGGAATGTAACACAAAGTTTGAATTTGAACGGGGAGACTCTGTGAAGTGTCATGACTGCAGCATCGTCCAAGATAATGTTTGTAACATGGAAGAAAACACCACATCTTTGGAACTGATCTTAACTGTAGCATCTACTGATACATTGGGTGTCTCTTCATCCCGATCCAGTACAACAATAATTGTTGATGATAGCAGAGAGCCAGAATGTTGTGAGTGTTCTATAAAAGAGCTACTTGTTATGCCCAGAGTGCATGCTAAATAATTATAGCAGCATTTTGTATTTTAACACCCATGAAAAAAGGTTCATGCATGTATACATGTAGAGTTTCAGTATGGTGTTATTGAGTTGGCTTGCTCGATACTAGTGGTAGTGATTGTAATTGTGGCTGTTGCAGTGTTCATATTATTATGCTGTAGTACCGAAAGGGAAAAAAGATAAGTCGTGTCTAGTGAGTATATCTCAACAAAGATGTAGAAATGAGGATATGTATTAGTTCCAGCATCCCTCTTATTCCCTGATATAAACATCAGACACATTTTTTTTATTGGCAAGCGAAGCGAACACAGCTAGGTCTCCTCTTACACAATAATAGTATTATGTCAACTGAATGTGCAAACATCACATACAGCAGTTCATGAACCTCATTTTCTAGATGCGAGAGTTGGTTATGAGCACACAAGCTATACCATATCGGAACTGACAAGTACTGAGGAGATATGTGTCATTAGTTTGTCCCCAGAAATCGATCCAAATTTCACCATCAATATCGCAACTTACACCACGCCAAGTAAGATTTCACATGTTTTTGTTGTTATACTTACACTATTAAATCACAGATGCAGTGGATCTCTTCCAACCTACTTCAAATATCCTTCATTTTGTTAGTAACTCCTATAAAAAGTGCTACGAGACCACTTTTGACTTTGATGTGGATAACGTATGTGAGCGTTTTAACTGCAGTGCAATACTACTCGAGTCAACAATGACAAAAGTAGATGACACTGCTCATGTGTATATCAACGGATCAACTGCTTCAGTAGTAATTGCACTGCCCGAGAGGTGCATGTGTACCAATGAACCCACGGTCTCCACTCTCTCTGTATCAAATGACAGCATTCTCTTAGCAACAACCATTTCTTCACTGGTGGTAGCGATTATCATCATGGCTGTTATAGTGTTGATCGTGCTTTGGTACAGAAAGGGCAAAAAGATTAGTCTTGATCAGTGAGTTATCTCATCATCATCTCTGTGTATGGATGTTTTTATCAAACTGTGCAGGTTTCTCCCACGCAGCAATCAGCGTGGTGCTCTCGGTAAGGTTTCCACTGCTATTAGTCCTTGTCAACTTTACACATAATCCTCTCTGCACAACTATAGAGAGTCTTCAAAACATATTTTCTAACGGTCGACTTGAGATGCAAAATACCCCATATCGAGGTTTGCTTACCTGGCTATTATAAGTCTTTTGGGAACTATTGTGTTCTGAAGGCAGAAGGCCAAGCAATCAACAAAGTAAAGTTTAGTAATGTGTACCTAAAGGAAGGCCTAATAGTGATCAATCAACAATATTATGCATTTGCAATATGTAATTTAGGAGTAGTCATAGATTATAGGTCTTACCCGGCATGCTTTCGCTTTCGCTTCTTATTATTTGATTATCCTTATCCTAATAATGTGCCAAAATGTGTATATATCATATTAACTGTATTGCAATTCAGAGTCAGAAGGTGTCTCTGCGGAGCAGTATGGTGCTGCAGACAAAACAGAAACCGAGAAGTCTTTCCTTTCCGCACAACTAAAAGATATGCTGAAAAATAAGAGAATGTTATTTTCCGAGAATCAAATCGAGCTTTCTACCACCATTGGTCAAGGTTTGTATGTGTTCATGCATCCTATTGCTAGTAAATTTTATAATACGCATTATGCATAGGTCAGTCGGGGCTGGTCTATAGCGCCTATCTTAAAACTGCAGCAGGAAAAGGAGCTAGTCGCTGTCAAAACTGTCAAGGGTGAACTAAGTTTGACACAATGTATACATATTGAAAATGCTCTTTGTTTCTCAGCGCTTTTCTCCAAGACTGACGTAGAACAACTGGCAAAGGAGGTGTCGACCATGTTGTCACTAGAGCACACTAACGTCATGTCTCTACTGGGAGTGTGTGTAGCTACAAATGGTCCCCTACTAATTATGCCCTTTATGACTAATGGATCTGTCCTGGACTTTATTAAACAACATAAAGATGAGCTCCTCTTTACCTCAGTGGAATCAAAGGTCGTTATGTTTACAATTCCTTATAGGGTTTAGCTTTGGAATTTTATATATCAAAATGGTACAGTTGCAGATCGCCAGAAAGAGGCTATTGAAAATCTGTCACCAAACTGCAATGGGTATGGAGTATCTTGCACTGCAGCGTTTTGTTCATCGTGACCTGGCAGCAAGGAACTGCATGTATGAGCTTAACATAAAGGCTCTAGAAACTATTGTTATAATATGCCACAGGATTGACCATAATTGGGTCATCAAAGTAGCTGATTTTGGACTAACAGAAGACATGTTTGGAGCCAACTACTTCCGTCGGGGGAACAGAGAGGGTGAGGACGAGGAGAAGGTGCCCATCAAGTGGATGGCTCCTGAGAGCCTGGAAGAAGACATCTACACCGAGGCCACTGACGTGGTTAGCCTAAAACTATAGAACTAAGTTCACCCTGATGTATAAAATACCTCAGACAGTTGACTGGGGCATTATAAAAGAGTTGCCACAGCATTAATTGTGTCAAGTTGGGATGGTAACTCAGTGTGAATTTTCCTCCAGTGGTCATTTGGAGTGACAGTTTGGGAAGTCTTCACTTGTGGAAGGATCCCATATCGTGGTATTCCAGTCATGTATCTACTGGAGGCAATAAAAGCAGGAAAGAGACTGGAGAAACCTGAGAACGAGGCCTGTCTTGACGAAGTGTAAGTAGCCCCTCACCAGACCTTTTGATAGCTACTCACATTACTTCACTCTCTATGTAGAGTCATACCCATCCTTCCATTTTAGCAAGCATTGACAAAGAAGCAGGGGTTATGCCCAATGTTTTGCCCCTATAGTAAGGTAAAAGTGTAATCAAGCAAGTCTAGCAGATTCACTATTATTCCTGCAAAGGTTACTCTGCTATGCTTTATGCTCTCAATACCTATCTCTAGATATGAAATAATGAAGAGTTGCTGGTCCCTGAAGCCCAGGGAGCGTCCAACATTCCAACATTTGGTCGGCCAGTTTACAAGTATTTTGGAGAAGACTTCAGGCTACTTGGAATTAAGTCAGGCTCCGAGTCTACTTGAGTTCCGCTGGAATGACACTTCCCCTTCCTCTCACCCTACTCCCTCTTCTCCACCTACTGCCCTTCCTGTCCTACAGGAACAAGAAGAACCCGAGGATGGGAACGAGGATGAATTTTGAAACAAAGAAAGTCCTCTACTCATGTGAACACAAGTTAAAATACTGTCGTCGCGTCTGTTTTGCAACTAGCTAGCAAATCAGTGTGTGTTTATTATACATGAAGTTGTACAACCTCAGGAAAAGTATGAAGTGCTGAAAACTCAACGCTCAAAGCACAATTGTTTTACTTACAAGTGGAAAAATCATTTCTTCAAAATGAAAGGGGGATATAGGGATGGCTTGAAGCACCAAAAAGGAAGAAACAAGGGGTCATTACACAGCAAAGTTGCACAAAGCTACAAGACACCATCCCTATATCTTTGTTCGATATTAAACTTTGCTAATAGAGATGATGTCATGTAGTTTTGTGCAACTTTGCTGTGTATATAATGACCCCTTGTTTCTTCCTTTTTGGTGCTTCAAGCCATCCCTATACCCCCCCTTTCATTTTGAAGAAATGATTTTTCCACTTGTTTCCACTATTTTTAACAGCTTATGACAACACTGCATTTTTGTTACAGTCACTCTGATGTTCATGGGTATGTTGTAGAAAGGCTACCATAGACAAAATGAAAGAGCTAATGGGGCTGCTAGTGCCTAAAGCAGGGGCTAGATACCGCATTCACCTCATGTATAATATATTGTCTTCAACAAGGATGTACACAGCAACCTTACCCGCGTAATACGGGGATTCACGGATGTCCGTTGGATGCAGTTGCACGGGAAATATACGGAGCACCGTGAAGCCTGGGTCCGTACGCATACTCCGTTTAGGCGAGCGTATACCACGGTTTCCGTATACATGCTGCGACGGGTCCGAGGTTCAGACTCCGGTTGAATACCGTATACACGCGTATACCATGGCCAGTGGCAGTGAGTCTCGGCGTTGTAGACAGAAGCATTTTTGTGGCCATTGTAATGACTACCTCCCAAAGTCGACCTTCTACCGTCATCGGGATTCTTTTTTCAACCCCGTATCCAATGAGTGGCAGAGAAGAGACAATGCCGGTAGTAGTTCCCACCAGCATGCCGGCGTTACGGGCAGTCGGTCAGGGGAAACCCTTTTCAACGCCGGATATAGTGATCGACAGCAAGACTCAGCTATCCCAGAGAGCCAGAGTGAGGCTACTACAATATCCCAACTTGAAGGTAGGCTGCCAGTTAACTAATATTTCGTCCAACTACGGAGGCTTTAAAGCTGCTCAGTGGCGCTCTTGGATCACCATTATATTCACCTGTAGTTTTAAAAATATTTTACCAGATGAACATCTTCGATGTTGGCTCTTGTTTGTTCGAGCCTGTTGTATCCTGGGAAAGCGTATAGTGACTGAGGCTGAAGTTTCAAGTGCGAATATACTTCTTGGAGCATTTTGCCGAAAGTTTGAGCAATTGTATGGTAGGGAGCATTGTACTCCGAACATGCACCTGCATTTTCATCTGAAGAAATGCATTTTGGATCATGGACCTGCACATTCTTTCTGGTGCTTCTCATTTGAGCGTTACAATGGGTTGTTAGGTTCATATCATACCAATCAAAAAAATATAGAAATTCAAATAATGCGGAAGTTTATTGGCAGCCAAATGTTGCTTAGTGCAAAAGCAAGTGCACACCCAGAGTTTTTAGCTGTTTTAAAAGCATCCGACAAGAAGATATCTACCCTGCCTTCTCTGCACTATGCTGATACCGATTGTTTGAGGTTATTAAATCTTTCCACTGCTCATTTGCCTGGTATTTCATTTGTAGCAAATCACACTGTTTCAATTCTTTCACCCTCACGCCGTCGTGTATTGAATGCAGATAACGTAAACAAATTGGATCTACTGCTTTATCCTAATCTCAACATTGTTTCTGTATCTCCTTTTTCTTTCATGCTGGGCGTGCTATGTTATGTGGTGATATTCTGGGTTCTGTAATGAATGCCACTAGCTGTCAGTCATCATCTACAATTATGGCTTTTTGGCCACTTCGTCATGGAAATGTGTCTAGTATTGACTATGGTAAGATGCGTGTCGGATGTGTACAGTATAACTGCAAGCACCAGCTTACCATCTGTACTGCTGATGGTGAAACTACTCATCTACCTCACCTCTTTGCCTTTGTCAGTTGGTATGAGAGACACGCCCATGACAATTGGTATGGTGCATCAGCTACAGTCTGCACAAACAACTTTGCAGCTACTTCTATTTTTTCCTTTATTCCTGTACAGCAGATATTTGCTGTTGGTGCATATTGCTCAACTGAAGTTAGTTTATCTGGCTTTGATGAAATTGTGTTCGTTTCTGCCCCAGTACCAATGAGACTTTCATTTTGACTGCCCTAACTCTGCGCATGCGCAGTCATCACGGGGCGGCGATTTGGAATTCTGGCGGGATACGTACACGCGCCATCAGTTAGCTGGGCTTTCTCCTTTCCCTACTGTTTACAAGCCACACTCAAGTGTAAGTTTGTATTATATCGGGTTCCTATGGAGTAATAGCGTCATGAAATCGTTATGACCGAAGTTTATGGCCGTGGGGCTTTCAGTGTTGGGCTTTGTGGCCGTACGGCTGTCAGTCTGATATGTTGGGCTTTGTGGCCGTACGGCTGTCAGTCTGATATGTTGGGCTTTGTGGCCGTACGGCTGTCAGTCTGATATGTTGGGCTTTGTGGCCGTACGGCTGTCAGTCTCATATGTTGGGCTTTGTGGCCGTACGGCTGTCAGTCTGATATGTTGGGCTTTGTGGCCGTAGGGCTGTCAGTCTGATATGTTGGGCTTTGTGGCCGTACGGCTGTCAGTCTGATATATGTTGGGCTTTGTGGCCGTACGGCTGTCTGTCTGATATGTTGTGGCCGTGCAGGCTTAGGCTGAATTTATGCATGGCCACACATACATATTATTATGCAGGTGTGTGTTCCCTTCTTGGGATATTCTCATACGAATATATAATATTCTTTGTTTTGCAGTGAATGGGTCGGCCTAGCCCCACACAAAAGAAGGCTAAACGCCAAAGGCAGAAAGTTTGACGAAAGTTAGTGTTTGCTAGTAACCTTGCAACACAAGAGACTGCTTCCAGTAGTGCACCTTTTGGAGAGCCTAATGAGTCAGAAGAAAGCCCTGAAGTTGATCACGTTGATAAGCGTATGGGTGATGTTGACACAGATGTTGTGGAGGTGGTTGTCTATGATGACTATAGACAGATTGACGGTGAACCCTACCCACCTACGTATCTGTTCAAGTGCCGAGAGAAACTTATGACCAAAGTTCAACAGTATCGAAGCAGGGTTCATGAGTTGGAAAGGGAAATCGCACAAGTGAAATCAAAGAGTAATGAAGAAAAAGAGAGGTTACGCAAGTACTATGAAACGATTGCCTTTGCTAAATCCAGAAGTGGTAGAATGGTACATTCTGCTATGGGTACTGCCAATGCTGCAGGAAAAATTGCACGTGAAATGGAGGCACTCTATAGCATAGAGAATGATTAATCAGTTTTTGGGGGTCAAAGGTTATTTTGCGCGTGCGCAGAATGTCATCACGCCAGATGTCGTACGAGCAAGTACGTGTCGCCATCTTTTTTGCTCTGGAAGCTGGAGGGGAAGATATCCTTTTGAATCAGCCTCGTGAACTGCTGCAAAGATGGATGGTGGTTCGTTTTACGGTCAGGGGGTGCCCCTCCGACTCGTGCAGCTGGTGCTCCGTTTTGGGAAAGCCGATTTTCTGACATAAGTTTTGCTCAGAAGTTGGATCAAGTCGTGTCTCTTGTCCGTGAACAAGTGAACGAGACGGCTACGATCAGGGAGGAACTCTCCGCGCTACGGTCGGAGATGAACGAAATCCGACAGAACAGCAATTTTTTGACGGAGTCTGTTAGCTCAAGTAACTCAAGCACACCTGTAAATGTCACAAAGAAAATTCCAGCTGAGTTGTCTGCAAGTTGTCAGCCAGTACTTAGCTGATCTTATAAAGATCCACTACTTTATCAGGCTGTCGTAAAGTTACTTCATGAGAGTGCCGAGTCAACCCTACAGTTCATTGGAGCAGAACTGTAAGCCTTCCAGCTGCTGTGTTTTATAGGTTCATATCTAACTTGTGTACAGGTATAACACTCAGGGTAATCGCCGTGAGAAGGAGTACCTCGTGTCAACGTTGTCGGAGCAGTATGCTGACAAGTTTTCACCCAAACGGATAAGTCGTAAGTAATGTAGATTTACGTGTCCTGCTTGATGTTTACACAGGTTCTGTTCACCGGTATTATGAAAGCCGACGATGGCTATTTAATGACAGCCAACCAGCAAGAAAAGAATTAGCACTCAATGTTCAAGTTGAAGCTAGAAAGAAAGAACAAAGAAAGAGAGAGTAACACCATGCATACTTGACTGTATGTAGCTTTGCCTACACAGCTGTTCAAGAGCCGAAGGAAGCACTTACGCACATCCAAGGAAGAGAAACGGTGGAGTCAGCTTAGTTACCAGTACATGTCAGAAGAGAGTATAGTATTGTACCAACGATAGATCAAGATACACAATACACCAGCAACCTAGTTACTGAGTTAGCACGTGTCTCTCTATAGGTTCAGGGTTCACTGATCATGCGCACTACGCGTGCACACTACATCACTCCCCCTCCAGTGAGTTGGCGAACGAGTCAACTAGTCCCATTAGTCTGTCCGGAAAGTGAACATGCCGACCGGAGCGAGTGGTCCTAGCAGGAACAGACGTGGCAGCAGGAGGTGGTGGAGGAGGGGAGGGTGGTAGTGGAGGTTGTGTCATTGGGCTTGATTCTAAGTATGCCGGCTTGAGGCGATCTAGAGAAACTTTGTCGTTCCTCCCGTTGAGATGCAGAGTAAAACACTTGTCTGCTCTGTCAAGTACCCGGAATGGCCCATCGTACAGAGGTTTACGTACGGTGTCATTGCGCACAAACACATGTGTGCAGCTCGCGAGCTCCTTGTTGACATACGTGTTGCGCTGAGACTGTTCACGTACTGGTACGGCTCTGAGTTCACGCATTGCGGTCTTGAGTTTGGTGAGTAAAGTGGTTGGTTCTGTGATAGTATCAGCAGAGTCGTGATGAAAGAACTCTCCCGGTAGCCTCAAACTCGTGCCATAAACGAGTTCAGCCGCGCTGCACTGCAGATCAGTCTTAAGGGCCGTACGAATGCCGAGAAGGACAATTGGCAGCCGCTCAGTGAAGGCGTGTGGGCTCGGAGTGCTGCCTTAAGCTGCCTGTGAAAACGTTCAATGATTCCGTTGGCTATCGGGTGATAGGCAGTAGTGCGGAGATGTTTGCAGCCAAGGAGCTGGAGAAGTTGTGCCCAAAGTCGAGATTCGAATTGTCGTCCCCGATCTGTCGTAATGGTGGATGGTACGCCGAAACGTGCGATCCAACCAGCGGTCAAAGCACGAGCCACTGTTTCGGCCGTCATATCCGCCATGGGGAAGACCTCCGGCCACCACGTGAAACGATCGATGCAGGTTAACAGGTAGGTTTGTCCCTCTGATGGCGGCAGGGGTCCGACGATGTCAATGTGGATCTGATCAAACCGCGTGTCTGGGGTCTTGAATGCGGAGAGTGGGGTGATAGTGTGACGTTGTACTTTGGACCGCTGGAATGGGAGGCAAGTTCGCGTCCAGATCTTGATATCCTTCTTCATACCTGGCCAAACAAAATGCTCTGCAATGAGTTGTTGTGTCGCCTGCAGTCCTGGATGTGAAAGGGAGTGTAGGGCTGTGAAGACGGTGCGGCGGAGTGGTGCAGGTACAAACGGATGAGGAGATGCAGTACTCGTATCACAGACGATCATGGAGGTTGAAGCCGGAAGAGGAAGAGCCGTCAAACGAAGGGACGTTGACAAGGACTTCAGGAGTGCTTGGAGTTCCGAGTCCCCGGTCTGGGCCTGTGCTAAAATTTGAAGGTCTACTGGTGTTGCTTGTACACTGTGAATGGCATTCACGGCATTGCGTGAGAGTGCATCAGCCACCGGGTTGTTGAGTCCTGCTACGTGCCGCATATCGGTTGTAAATTGCGAGATGTAGTCCAGATGTCGGATCTGGCGAGGAGTGTACTTGTCGGACGAGGTTGCGAGAGCGAATGTCAGAGGTTTGTGATCTGTGACGACGTGAAAATCACGGCCTTCCACCAGATGCCGAAAATGCTTATTGACAAGTCCACTGCGAGAGCTCCCGGTCAAACGTGCTGTAGCAAGTCTCCGCTGGGCGGAGCTTTTTGGAGAAATAAGACAGTGGATGCCATTCGCCGCCGATCTGTTGCTGTAAAACGGCTCCAACTGCTCTGTCGATGCATCAGCCATGATGCATGTTGGTGCGAACGGCTTAGGTGTGTGACAACAGTGTGGAGGTAGCGAGGACGTCCTTGACGGCTGTGAAGGCTGCTGTTGTTGCCTGATCCCAGTTGAGTTTACGGTCGCTACCCTTGTGGTGTGTCATGAGACCATTCAGTGGCTCTAGGATAGAGGCACAGTTAGGAATAAAACGGTGGTAAAAGTTTACCAGGCCCAGGAACTCACGAAGTTTGCGAATAGAGGTTGGGATGGGAAACTCCTGAATGGCCTTAACTCTCTCCTGCAAGGGCTTGATACCGTCTGCGCTGACTCTGTGCCCCAAGAAATCCAGCTCCGCCACTCCGAACTTGCATTTGGAGGGGTTTATAACGATACCGTGGTCACTGAGGCGTTGCAATACCAGTCGCAGGTGCTCTTTGTGCTCTTCCGGTGATGCACTGGCGACGAGCAAGTCGTCGATGTACGCATAGCAAAAGGGTAGGCCACGTAAGACTTGATCTATAAATCGCTGAAATGTCTGGGCAGCGTTGCGGAGTCCGAAGGGTATCCGAACGAACTCAAAGAGGCCGAAAGGGGTTGTGACGGCTGTCTTAGGAATGTCGTCTGGTTCCATAGGAATCTGATGATAAGCTCGCACCAGGTCGATCTTAGAGAAGATTCGGGTGCCATGAAGAGATATCGAAAAGTCTTGAATGTGGGGTACAGGGTACCTGTCGGGCACGGTGCAATTATTGAGGGCCCGATAGTCCCCACAAGGACGCCAGTCATCTGGAGTCTTCTTTGGCACCATGTGGAGTGGCGATGACCAACAGCTAGCTGATGGCCGGATGATGCCTAACTCCAGCATATGAGTGAACTCCTCTCGAGCAATTTTGAATCGTTCCGGTGATAGACGACGTGTTTGACCGTAAACTGGAGGGCCTGTGGTGGTAATGTGGTGTGTGACGCTATGTTTGACAGGGGCAGTGGCCACACATGGCTGAGTGACTGAAGGGAACTCTGAGACGATGGCCTCGAATGGGGTAGCTGGGTTCCGTGGCAGCAGTGATGGACTAGGAGACGCTGCAGCAGCTATAAACCCATTCACTTTCAGACTGGTAGTAGTGTCAGTAAGGCAGCGACGTTTCATGTCCACCACCAAGCCATAGTGCTGTAAGAAGTCAGCTCCTAGAATGGCATTGGCAACGTCCGCCACCACAAATACCCATCTAAAGGTGCGACGTAGGCCCAGGTTTAGAGTCAGCGAACGTGTGCCGTAGGTAGAGATGGTGGTTTTATTAACCGCCTCTAGAGTGAGGGTGCTCGGTGACTGTTTTTCCCGGAGAGAGGGTGGGATAACACTGACTTGGGCTCCTGTATCGACAAGAAAGCGAGTAGAGGAACAGGTATCAGTTACAAAGAGTAGGCGGCTTGGAGTTAGGCCAGTGACGTCTGCCGCTTCTACGTACTGGCCCTGTCGTTTCCGGAGTATGAACAGGGTGGTGTGCACTTGCGAGCTCTAGCGCCAAAGCGGGAGTGGTACCAACACATTCCCGTGGGCGCTGTGTGAGGCGGTGGGGAATGCCGTCTTGATGGGCGGCGAGGTGAGGGAGATCGGTGACGCGTGGGCGGTGACGACGTAGCGATGGTGGCAATCGTTTCTCTAAGTTTGGTTATTTCGGTACGGAGTTCGTCTACCTCCCCTGCTGGTTGTCGGCTGGTGACACCGGCCACAGAGAGTGGTGCAGCAGTGACAATTCGATCAGCCAGCTGGGCAAGTTCCTCAAGGGACTTTCCTTCTCCTGATGATGCCAGGACCATACGGACATTACCAGGAAGTCGCTGGAGGAACATTTCTCGCAGAAGTGTGGCATCTGAACCGGCTGCGTCTTCTCCCAACAACTGTTACATGCGGCGAAGTAGCTGGGAGGGTCTTTGGTCGCCCAACTCTGTGGACTGGAACAGCTGTCGGAGCATACGCTTAGTTGTCGTTTCAACGTGTCATACGGCGAAGCGGCGGGGACACGGAGAATCAGATCCCGGACTTGCGTGGCGAACTCAGGTGAGAGAGAGGCGACGACGTACTCGTATTTAATCTTTTGAGCAGTGATACCTCGTGTGCTAAATTGGGCCTCCACTTGCGCGAACCACAGATGCGGGTCAGAAGGCCAGAACGGTGGCAACTTAAGATTGATGGCCGAGACTGCGTCAGTTGCGTGAGCTTCGTCTGCGACGGACATGGCTGTAGATCACGTCGTGGTCACCAATATAGTATTGTACCAACGATAGATCAAGATACACAATACACCAACAACCTAGTTACTGAGTTAGCACGTGTCTCTCTATAGGTTCAGGGTTCACTGATCATGCGCACTACGCGTGCACACTACACAAGTATTCATCGCCTGAGGCTGTTTGTTGCTGTTTACTAACTTGTAAATTCTGTTTCGACGAACTCTTATCATGGAACATCCGTGTACCAATTTACATTGTTAGAGGTCCCACCATAAGCAAGTTATAGGCAACAATATAGTTTACAAGTTTTTATTGCCTGAGGCTGTTTGTTGTTGTTTACAAACTTGTAACTTCTGTTTCGATAAACTCTCATCATGGTACATCAGTGTACCAAGTTTCATTGTTAGAGGTCCCTCCATAAGCAAAGTTATAGGCACAAACACAGTTTACAAGTTTTTATTGCCTGAGGCTGTTTGTTGTTGTTTACAAACTTGTAACGTTTACATTTTGATACTAATGATGGGTTGCATGTGTGTACAAAGTTTTATCACTCTGGGTATTAGCTTTACCGAGTTAGCACACTTTATTTGTCTATCATAATGTATTGCCTTGGGCTATTTGTTGTTGTTTACATGTAAACAAAATTGTTTACGAAGAAATGAAAATGCTCTTGCACGACCTGTCATGGATTGTAATATCTGTGCAAAGTTTTATATCCATATCTTACCCGGTTTTTGAGATACGCTTGTCTAAACTGAACAACAACAAGAAGAAGAAGAAGAAAATTGAAAAGTGACTCTTTTGAATAAATCAAGTACCGATTATGCGATATAAGCTATTTCTTGGATACATGCTCTTTGTGACGATACAAATTAGTCTGATGTGTCAAAAGTTGGATCTGATTGAAATAGAAAGTGAAACAAGAAAATCTCAAATGTATGGGCATAATGCAGGACAACCTGTGTCATCCCTATATCCCAGATTTCATAACAGAGACGTGGACTATGTGGAGCAAAAAAAAATTTTACAATGGGGCTGCCAGTAAAAACAGAGATTGGGGGAGGAAAAATGAAAATGCGTTGGCCAGGAATTGAACCGGGATCTGTTGCTTGGAGGGCAACAGTGTTACCATTACATCAGTGACCACCAACGCCAGTACGAGAGGGAGAGAGGAAGAGAGGGAGGGAAGAAGGTTAACACCTTTGGGGCTCAACACATACAATGTAGAAACTGTATGTATATAGCAATATCCACAGCATATGAAAGAAACAGAGCCTGAGTTACTAGCAGGTATATACTGTACATTGAGTGTGTGTGTGCTGCGGCGCATAGTAACACTGAGTACGGTAGTACCTTTGGTCTTGGGTTTCTCTCTGTGAGCAAGGGTTAAGTTCTCTACAGGGACGTCCGAGCTCCTTTCTCTATCATACTCTGGGCAGGAATAAGAGAAAGGTGAGAGAGAGAGGGAAAGTATAGGGAGAGGGATTGAAAATTGAAAACAGATGGCATTAGTCTTTAACATCAGTTTTTCTTCTTAGTGTGGCGTATAACTCTCGACTCAAAGATTCATGAGCTCTCTCTGCACATGTGCAGTACACATTATAGTATAAGTGATAGGGTGATACATGAGACGCATGCGTAAATGTGTGAGGCCATGCAGATAGTAATGGTGAGCTAGTTTGCTACATTACTCTCCCTCGTCGGGAAAGTTCGCCCTCGAACTTGGTCACATGTATCTGTCTGGAGGTCGCACCTCTCGTCTAGGACGTCGGTTCCTCTGAGTCCCTTGATCAAGACCTTCCATCCCACCCCGGGTGTGTCCTTTCCTCTGAATTGCTTCTGAATGCTGGGTTTGTGTAGTGCTCTGAGTAGCCCCCACTCCGCGAGTAGGTTTCCCACTTGAATGTACACCCATCGGATGACTGGGCTCTTGTGGTGACACCGATGTAGGCTGCGTCCCATCAGCAACATGCCTTCCATGCTCTAGGGCAGTAATAGAACCATCACCACTCTCTTCGGCAAAACCCTTCACTGTCCTGTGGTCCAACTGGTCTGCTGTCTCGAAGCACTGTACTGCTGAGGTGTGGAGGTGGAAAGTATCTACCCTCCCCTTGTCTTGCCTGAGCCTGGTGCAGACGCAACCATCGGGACTGCCGTGGGATGACAGACTGTTTGCAGCTGCAGTTGGGAGTGCATACTGAGATGTCCACCGTTCATCTTCATCTCCAGACTGGTTCGACTGCCAGCGTCACGTGGACGCTGTCATCATAGTACTTGGGGTGAGTCGTCTGCATTTCCGGGTGTCGGGCGCCACTTATCTTTCCTGTAGTTGCCGAGAGTGGCTAAAGTTGACCTGTTTTCCCGCGATACTGAACAGTCGGTCTGCTGAAGTACGGGTCAACCCAGCGAGGGGGGTCGTCCTGGGCCCCTTCTCCACTCCGTACAGTAGTATCCTGCGAGAATTCGGCTGGGCAGGGACAAATACGACTCTGTTGGACCATGTATATGATCGTGGTGGAGGAAAATACACCTTTGTGCCAAATGAAACTTTGGGTCCTCCCTCGAGATGATTCTATATGGTCCGTGCCAGGGCTTGAGAGTTTTCTGTTCTTCCTGACTCTTCATGAGGAAGTATATTAGGACCCAGTCACCCCTTTGAAGCGTACATCCCTCGCCTGTCGGTTCGTAGTGATTCTTGTACTTTGCTTGGCTCTGTCTAATAGCTCGGTGGCAGTTGTCTGGGCGGACCCCAAGGACAGCATTAGTTCCCCTCCCGGTAATCCTCAATCGTTGTCGACGGCTCTGTGATAGCTGGGAGGTACGCTGCCTCAGTGGGAGATCTACAGTCGATTCCAAACAAAAGAAACGATGGTTTTTCCCCATTGACGTGTGTGGTATATTCTATACGCCCATAGCACTCCCGGCAAGAACTGGTCCCACTGTTCCCAAACAGGCTGCATGTTTCCGGAGATACTGTTTCAGGGTCCGGTTAAACCGCTCCACCGCTCCGTCACACTGCGGATGGTAGGAGTAGTATTCAACTTAGTGATCCTAACATTTTGCATAGTCCAGTATCAGATGGGACAACAGGTTAGTCCCCGATCGGATAAGAG
The DNA here is from genome assembly GCA_030341885.1 of Geodia barretti. Lineage (NCBI taxonomy): Eukaryota > Metazoa > Porifera > Demospongiae > Tetractinellida > Geodiidae > Geodia > Geodia barretti. The sequence continues at coordinate 40,116 of CASHTH010000672.1, forward strand.
TGACTCAGGGACCCCAAACCATGGTATAACTTCTTCTCGGTCCAGCAGAAGGGCATTCGGGCAGTCTTCTGATCGGGGACAGGAAACACAATGGGCACTTCGTGAAGAGATCTTGCACAACACGACATGTCGGTTTCCCTCTCTGTCACTGGAAGGTCCATGACATCAATCCCTAAGATCTGGAAGGGTCGCTGCACTGGTATGGGGTGCAATGGTGGCTTAGTCCTTCGTCCAACACCCGTCGTGATAGCACATTCTTGGACACGCTGAGCAACCCTGCACTCATCTGCAAACATTTGGTTCCCACCACCAGTTAGTCGCCAGGGTATTAAACATCCTCTGCCCCGAGAAATGTCCTCCGAACGGTCCTGAGTGTGTCTCTTGAGTAAACGTTCCTGGAGGGACTTGGGCGCCACAGCTCGCTATGGTTAGTCGCTTCGGATCATGTATAGACGACATCATCAACTACTGCAAACAGCGATTGTTGTAGGGCCTCTTACTGTTGCTCTGGTGGGGGTCAATCGCAAAGAGCCATGCTGAATGAACTGCTTTCAACTCACTTATTCGTTCATCACGCTTTTGCTCTGCTACCAACATCGGCGCAATAGTAGGTTGCAAATGTGGTGCTGAGGTTGGCGCTAGTAGAAGGGGAAAGTTGTCGCTCCGCTTCCATTGTATACACCCGCACTTGTGTCCCCCTCATCTTCTCCGCCAGTCTGTAGTTGCTCCATGTCAGGAGAAATTCTCTCCACCACACTATAACTCTCCGCTCGGGGGCAGTTTCCGTGTTCTCCTTACACCTTGGCGTCTGTGTCGGACTACCGTAGTAGCTCCATCCTGGGGACTGTCTAGGTACATGAGGCAGATTCCTTCCACCCTGGCACTTCACCTCCAACCATTCACCTCCCAACCATTCACCTTCACTCGACAACTCCACTTCCCTGGAACTGTCGGTCTGTAATCCCTACTTCGTGCTTCCCTCATGGAAACAAGTGCTTCCTGAGATTGGTCGAATCTGTCCTCCTCCTCAAGGATGGTGGGGGGACTCTGGAGGTGTTGTGGGTGTGTTTCGTCGTGATGGGCCGCGTTTTCGGTGTACTGAGAGAGGAGAGCTCCATCTATGCATCCTCGCAGAGGTGGCTGCTCGTGGACTGTAGGAGATGCGGAAGGTGATTGAGAATGACTGATGTGTCTGGAAGTCGTGGAGTCCGTCGCCGAAGCTCCTTGGGGTGGCACGCTGACTGATGGTGGTCTGAGCGTGTCCGCCCTTGGAGTTGGTGCGGGTAGCTAATGGAGGCAGGCATACCCGCTCCATCCTGCAGGCTGGTGACGATGTTAGAGATCTGGGCTTCAGCTTTCTGCTATGCCACCTCTGGTGCAGGAAACTGGTGCACGGGCGAGGGCATCCGCATTCTTGTTCTCCTTGCCTGCCGGTACTTGATGGACACACTCTTCATCCCCGGCCATACACCTTGGTCCACCATCTGGCTGTTTAGCCATTGGTTGTCAGATTCCAAAACTGCCCTGACGGCTGTGTGGTCCGTGAGATGGTGAGAGAGTTCCCGTATAGATAGTGATGGGAAAATGGGACACCCCCCACACACTGCCAACGTTTCCAATCAGTGACGGCATATTTTCTTCTCGGGCAGCGTTGAGAGCCTGACTCGCATAGGCTATGGGGTGCAGCTTCTGGTCAGCTTGAAACTGGCATAATACGACTCCTAGACCAAGTACCGATGCGTCGGTTTCCATGTAGAAGTCCAGTTTGAAGTCCGGATATGCCAATACTGGTGCTGTTGTCAATCTTTTCTTGAGCTCCACGAATGCTCCCTCCTGTTCTGCACCCCAGTGGACGGCACACCTTTGCAAGTGAGGTCGTGCAGGGCTAGGGCGATCCTAGCGAAATTGTGAATAAATCGTCGATAGTAGGAGGCAAGCCCAGAAATCTTCGTGTCTCCTGAACTGTCTGTGGCACAGGGAACAGGTCTACTGCCTCCACCAGACGAGGGCTGGTCTTTAGACCCTCGCGTGACACCGTATGACCGAGGTACTCAAGCTCCTGCCGGACAAATTTGCATTTCGACGGCTTGAGCATCAGGCCAACTTCAACAATTCTCTCTCAATAACTCGCATTAGATGTGTAGATGTTCTTGGAGTGTTCTGGAAAACACCAAAATGTCGTCAATATACACTGACACAAACTCTGGTCCTTCCTCAGGATTGAGCTGGGAGATAACTTGCTGCATCAGTCGTTGAAATACAGCAGGGGCGTTCATGAGCCCAAAGGGCATCACACGGAATTCGTATAGCCCGTACGGAGTGATGTGTAAAGGCCGTCTTCTCTTGCGACCAGGGTGCATTCGGATCTGCCAGTATCCCGATGCCAAATCAATACTGGAGAAATACTTGGTCTGGCCAGCTGATCCAACAAGTCCTCTATCCGAGGGAGTAGGTATGTGTCTGGTTTCGTCACGGCATTCAGTCTCCTGTAGTCCCACGCAAACCGATGTGAGCCGTCACACTTCCGCACAAGCACCCACTGGACTGGCCCATGGAGATTTTGATTGCTGAATCACTCCACTCCCATGCATGGTGCGTAGTTGTCTGGCTACTTCTTGGCGCACAGAAAAGGGCATCCTCCTCACTCGTTGCTTGATGGATGGGTATCTCCCGTATCAATGTCCATGTAGAGAGATCAGTCTCTCCTCGCTCACCTCCTCTAGGCAGAAGGCTTGATGGTGCGCAGTGATGAGTCTTGGAAGGTCTTTCTCTCTCTGGTGCAGATTAACTGTCCGATTGCTTCCCTCAGCTTCTCTCGTCGTGAGTTTTCCAGCGCTGGGTTGTACCAGGGTCCACGGTAGTGAGAGTACCTTCACTCCCCCGGTGAGTTGCTCCCTCGATCACTGCTGCACCTAAAGCCGCCCAGGATCGCTCCGGCTTCAATAACTTGAGTGAATCCTGACTTGTTGGACATCGGGACATGAAGAGTTCCATTGCTGTCTTGTTCCAGTAGGGCATCGTCCAGGTGAATACCGAACACTTGTTCAGAGTTTTCCTTCAGCTGAAGATGATCGGGCTATGGGCTAGGACTGCCTCCGCCTTGATCTCGGCCATTACCCACTTGTTAGCTGGGATCCGAGTGGTTTGGATGAGATGTACACGGACCATGGGCACAACAGCATCTGGCGCTCTCGTCTTCCATCTCCAGTTGCCCCTGGAGTTGTGTTGGGTAGTGTTGCTCCTTCTTTCTGCGGATGCTCGAGGAAAGTCCCGTGAGCTGACCGACTGTCCTGCTCTTGTGCGTGCTTGCTAGAACCGGAGTTTCCTGACGTCCGTGTCATTGAGTATCTTTGCCGGTGGTGCTTCCAGTTGCTATCGCTGCTGTTGGCTTGTGTACTGTCCTTTGTCTGATTGATACCATCTCCACCCTCACCAGTTTCTTGAATTCCCCCTCGCTCTTCTTTCTGTTTGGCGATCCTGTCTGATTCCATTCTTGTTTTGTTGACCATGCACTTGCTGAGTCGGTTCACGGCCCTGGGCTAGAGTTAGTTTGGCTAGGGCGAACAGGTATCTGGTGTTGGAGACCCATCTCGCTCTCTCCCTTGGTCATCGGCAAGATCCTCCCAGGGGTCAGAGTGAAGGTGGTAGGTGATGATTTGCAACTGTCTACAGACACCCTCTCCAGTAAAAGTTGGTCAGCTGCATGCGCTTCCCATACATCAACCGTGTCTTCATTGTTCTATCACCAAAGCTTACATCCAAGTCGATTCGCCATGCAGCACAACATGAACGTCCATCGTAAGTCCTGGGGACCTTGTCCGGGACCTGAAATGGCTCTTACGTAACCGTGCGACTGCCGCTACTTTGTGAAACAGTTCTCCTCCGATGATTGTAATTTCAGACCCGCTGTCAATAATACCGCGAGCCTGTCGGTAACACGAACTTGGTGTACTTCTGCATCATCCTCGGGGTCTGAAAACAGACAACTCAACAGGCCCTGAGTTTCTTCCAATTCCTTGGTCTGGTCACTCGTGCCGTCAGTCGCTTTAACCTGGCCAGTTGTCACCCCAGGTCGTGGTGGGCCGGTGGCATTAGTATCACTCGGGTTCGGGCAATCCCTTGCAGTGTCCAAGTTGGTGGCAGTTGAAGCACCGCTTGGGTCCTGCTGGCAAATCCCGGGGTCTACGACTATATCCTGCCACTGGCGGTCCCTGTTCTGGGGGCCTCGTCGCCATCTGCTGTCCACGATTGTACCCTGGTCCTTGCTCCTTGGGTCGAAACGTCATCTGATCTCTGTGGTATTCCCTCCTCTTGGCCAACTCTGCGAGTCTCTTTTCCTCATTTCGGGCAGCGACGCATAGCTCCAGGTACATCCGGGATCCTGACACTGCTGGTGCCTTCATCAGAGCATAACTGAGGCCTTCCTGAAGCTGGCTATGGAGTAGGGTGTCCCTTGTCTCATCGGACATCCCCTCATGGCCATAGGCTCGACGGAACAACTGTTCGAGACGGCATATGTAGTCTGACACCGACTCGCCATCCCGTGCGCCGCGTGACGGAAATCTTGGGCCGCCACAACTCTGCTTCCAGGGTCAAGTCGGTTGCGCATGGCTTGAATCGGCGCGGGCATGGAGTCCTTCTTGGTAGTCCTGAGCAGTGTCCACTCCTGTAAGGCTCGGCCACGCAAGTGCCCAGTTAACTGAATAAGAGTTTCCTGGTCTGACCAACCATTCCATTCAGCGGCCCGTTGCAACGCTGGTAGCCAGTCTTCGAATGTGAATCTCTTCTCTCCTCACCACTGAACGACGGAGGGGCTTTCCTCGCGACGTGGGGGTATTAATAGCTCACAGATCTCACCTCAGTGCCGTGCACAGCACTCCGGGTTGTTGGGCGGGGTGTGGCTGCATCACTGTGTGTGGTCACAGTATGGGGGACAGGACTACGCTTCCTCACGGCCCCGGTCGGGTGTGGTCGGCTGCCAGCATGCACAGGTTCTAGCTCGCTCCCACGCACCCTCCCCCTGTCAGGCGTCCCAGCCCCGAGAGTTCCCGCATCGACTGAGTCTCCCCCGATACCCCCTAGGGTTGGACCGGTCGCATCTGTCACAGGCAGTGCTCCCGGCCTCAAGCTGTCTACCCGGGCTCTAAGCATCCTAATCTCCTCCTCCTTGAAGGCTACCATGTCATCATAATTAGTCAACTGCTCACAGCTCATGCGCCAGAGTGCCTGGTACCTCTCTCTCTCATCTCCCAGTTTCTTATCTAATTCTCTCACCTCATCCGTGAGTTCGGTGTTCCGACGCGCCACCCGCTCCAGGTGTGCTTCCACCTTCGCTGCATGAGCACGTGCGGAGACGAGTGCACGCTCCGACTCCTCGAGTGCAACTGTCGTTGGAGATTTCGGCGCACCACCACCGCCGCCCCGCCCACCGGGACTTTCGTCTTCTCCGCCAGCTGCTTCGCCGTCTTCTCCGCCACTCCCCAGCTCCTCTCCGTTTCCTTCTCCGCTCGGTGGTACTTCCAGGAACACCCCATCTTCGTCCAAGAGCTTGATAAACGGACCTCGCGCCGTTTCCACCACCGCGACCTGACGTTTCCTCTTCCGCGAGTTTTCCTTCTACCATCTGTCGAGAGTGCTCTAGGCAACCCTAATCCAGTCGCTATCCGCGCCACAAGACTCGCTGTTAAGCGTCTAGAGTTCAATAGTCTGGCCACGTGTCTCTTCCTCGCCAGCTGCGTTGTCACCGTCGCTCGACATCGCCCCTTTTTGGCGTATACCGGTGAAGGTAGGTCGAATTCGGGTTCTTGCACTAACTCAGGCTCGTAGGCAACGTCTTCCAGTCGATCGTGCCAAGTCTCGGTGGGACGTCCAATGTGGCGTATAACTCGACTCAAAGATTCATGAACTCTCTCTGCACATGCGCAGTACACATATAGTATAAGTGATAGGGTGATACGTGAGACGCATGCATAAATGTGTGAGGCCATGCAGATAGTAATGGTGAGGATATTAGTTTGCTACATTAGCAACATTTTCTGGATAACAGGAGCTTTCATGCGAGTTTGTTTGTCAGATTATTGTGTCTTGCAGAATAGTAAAAAAATATCAAATTTCCTATAAGGGTGAAAATTATACGTACCTTGGAAAAAGCTCTGAAATTTAGTAATGGTGAATGTGCAAGAGAACAATAATATGACACAAACACACAGAAACAGCTTCCCACGTGTACACTGAGAAGGCAGTGGGTGTTTGAGTAGCTACACCCTTTCCCACATAATGTATACTGGAAATCACACACACAATAGTGAAGAAACTCCTAGCAAACAAATCACTCCGGTGTAAAAACACTCATTTGCTCACCAGTTAGACACGATACAGTATACCAGAACTGATTGGATGGCAAATTTACGGAGCCCACTGCTTTACAATATTTTTCAGTGTAGAGAGAAAGAAGAGTGGGGAAGGGGTGAGACTCAACCATATATAATGATGAAACTGAAACACCTGCCTTCTTTGTTGCACAACAAGAACGTTACCTCTACAATTCCCTTATGCATAGATAATACCCCACCTACGGTTAGCTACCAGTATGCTAGTACGATTGCCTGTAAAGTGTTTAACCATAAGACGGTGGTCTCGGAGATAGACTTTACTGTTGGTTCCAAGGAAATGTCTTGTGACTGCAGTAATTCTCCTTATGTATATGGGCACGTGATAACTGGTAATCTACGTATTGTGGATGATAGACAACTTCGTCAGCTTTTGATAAAAGGGCCTTTGTACAGGGAGCAGAATAATATTAATTGGAATCAATACTCTTGGATTCGATACGAGCGTATAAGGTGCAGTGGGCCAAGAGAGAGCATTTTGATGTCCGAATATTGAATGAGTGGCATAGCAAGATCAATGAATGTATTATAAATAGGATAAATGTTCTCAAGAGGAAGAAGCCCATACATAGAAAGCTGCAGAATCGCGCTCATTTGGAATATTTAGAAAAATTCCACCAGAAATATGTTCTAGTCCCCGCAGACAAGGCGAGTAGTAATAATATTATTATGGTTTGGAGTGTGTGTGACCTTAAGTGTGATGAATTGATCAATATCGGGTGATGATCCCAAGCTAAGACTGGCTGCACCATTGTTATGAGGAAAGAACATTATAATCCTGTTAACTATGGACGGGAGACCACGAGTAAACGCATACTAATAGCAGCCCAGTCCATCAATTAGTGGTACCGCGCATGCCCAGTTCGCCGAGGGTTTACACTTTAATTTCTGTAAGAACCTCACGCGACTCTCTGTGTAGTCTTCTGCCGTGCCGTGCCACCAAGCCACTGCCGTTTAGGTGAGTTCGATGGCACCTCTCTCTCTCTCTCTCTCTCTCTCTCTCTCTCTCTCGTCGCAATGGTACTCTCTCTTTATTGTCGCTATCTCCCTCTCTCACTTTGCAGGAAACACTCCGAAGAGTCTCCACCGTATTATAGCACTCCGCCCTATTATAGCATGTGTTGGATGGGGTGAGGGACGCCCTCTGCTCTGCTCTCGGCGGATATAGTCTCTTAATAACTGTGGTTGTTGGTTTGGTTGGTTGGTTTGACATCAATCGTTGCAGTTCTTGTCAGTTGTTATGGTGCTGACTGGATGAGAGTGGTTAGAGAAATGACACATGTCCTAAAGTAATGATTAGTCCTTCTGTTACGTTTGTTGTTATGTACCTGGTGTGGTACAAAATGTCTGCCTGTGAAGTTTCATGGGTGAAGAATGCCTTTCATAATGGATATCAGGGAGCATTTGACTCATCAAGCTGCCTTATATATAAACAGGAGTGAAGTGATTCGGATGATAGTACTCAATCTTATGGTCTCTACCATGTACTTGAGGGTCCTCATGGATGTGGGAAAACAAGAGCTGTTCAATATGCTTTAAATAAAATTGGTTCTGGTGCCTTTTATATTTCTGTTGAACCGGATCACGAGTTTGACGACAGTTTGGCGTCTACTGTTTATTTAGGGTACATATGTAAACCAAATTGTTTGCAGCACCTTAGAAGTCTTTTTGTTGTTGGCAATGCTTGTCCTAAAACAGCTTTGGATAGGGTTAAGAATATTTTGTCAGTTATCAAACATGCAGCTAGAGAAATGCTGTGTGGCCCAATCCTGGTGATTGACAATATCGGTGCGCTTCTTAACAGAGTAGAGGGAGAGAATATCCTAGAGGTATTGCAAGACTTTGCTAGAGAGGCCGCCGACAAGAGAATGTTGACAATCTTCTTTGCTTCCAGTGATGGACATGTACCTAATTTGTTTTTAAAAAGAAGTTCATCTTCACGATTACGAATGTTTTATATTGACGATATCCCTATAGATGATGCAATTGAATACTTAAAATGTTCAGTTCACCAATCAAGCGTAGAAACATTTAAAAAAGCAGTCGATCTGGTAGGTGGCCGATTTGCAGATTTAATAAAGGTCACCGTAGAGTTAAATTCTGGAAATGGACTAGATGAACTTCAGGATAAGCTTTTTGCAAACACTGAGAATGAACTACAAAGAAGTATTGGGGTTAAAGTGAACCTTTATGGAAACATTACACATGACTTGGCGATATTGACTATACAAATTGCGAGAAGTATCCTTGATTCTAAAGATAAGCAAATAACCAGTGGTGAACTAAATGAATTATTGAAACCTTTCAACACGGAACAAAACCAAGATGGCATAAACAGGCTACTGTCTTCAAATAATATTTATGAGAAGGAAGCGTTGCATAAAATTTGAGTCCACTCTGATGCAGTCGTATTTTTTAAACACAGTGAAGACCAGACAGAGGAGTAGTTGTAAAATATTATATATAATATAAATATATATATATATATACAAAATATTGATCTATAGAAGAACGTCATAGGGATGCGCGGGCTTCAAGACCATCGAACCTCGTCGAACCTTCCCCAACCACATCATTACAGAGATAGCAAAGTGTGTAGAGTTTTGTCATGAGTTCGGGGTGGTTCCAGCACATCAAACCTCATCGCTACACCTTGCTATCTCTGCAATGATGTGGTTCAAGAAGGTTCGACCCTGCATTGTTAACCCTCGGCGCGCATGCGCAGCGAGGGTTACGGTAGTTGTCCCGTAAGCGTGTCTGTCAGTCTGTCCGTCTGTCTGTTACCACGTTTTCTGCCACCGCGCGCACGAAACCAGGTAAATATATAGCGATATGATCGGGTTCAGTGCTAGACTGGGTTCATTTTAAAAAAGGCGATTTTCGTAAAACTACTGTGTTTAGTTATGGCGTGAAAACCAAGTGAACAAGCCAATATGTAAATTAGCACAGGCTTACCTCGACCGCGTCCGTTCGCTCTGTGTGTCTTGAAGCTTGAAGGCACAACAAGTCACAACGAAGGGCATGTATCGACTCCCGCATGCTATTTACTACTGTAGCTAGCCCGTGCCAGACTCTCCGCGAGCTACTAGCGGGATACCACGAATAAAGGCATAAAAAGCCCAGCCCATCAGGTACCGCACATGCGCAGTTCGCCGAGGGTTTGCACTTCAGTGCTTTTCATTTCCCCTGTAACGATGTAGATAGAGAAGGTTCGGTACGGTCGAACCACCCCGAACTCAGATATAGTTAGAGAAGGTTCGGTACGGTCGAACCACCCCGAACTCAGATATAGTTCGAGAAGGTTCGGTACAGTCGGAACTCATGTGAAAGAACTCTACACACCTTGCTATCTCTGCAATGATGTGGTTTAAGAAGGTTCGATGCACTAGAACCACACCGAACTAGTGCATAAGCACCCTGCACACCTTCCTTCCCCTATTTATGTGGTTCGAGAAGGTTCGAGGAGGTTCGATGCATGTGAACCACCCAGAACTATTGCATAAGCACCCTGCACACCCTGTTTAGAGAAGCCACCCCGAATTCATGTGAACTAAACGGTGAAGGGAGAGAGTTAAAAGCAATGTTTTTGGTACACAGTCGACACCCCTCTTTTCTAAATTAAGCTATTATTCTACTTAAAATATCTTTCACCGGCTCCCATTTCTCTAAAATGGAGGAAGAGTGGGGCCGAAGAGACACGGGCTGCTCCTTTATACAGGAGGACTTGCAGCGGCGGCAGCTGCTGGTCCCACATGGCGCTCTTGTTGCCATTCTTGTAGACGGGCTTACCAATCTACAACCTTACAATCCCATGTAGAGTAGTGTAGACAGCTGCCGTTTGGAGGGAAGACGGACTTAAGCTGTTTTATGCTCATGGAGAGATGATCTCTCGATGAGCAGATAATAGCTTAGGTGGAAGTTGCAAAATTTGTGTTTGCGCTAATAGAAGGCACATGCTGTTTTTGTGTGCATGGTTCTTTGTGGGGAGGGAGAAGAAGGCCTGCCATAGTCATGGAATGATGCAAAAGTGACCACACTGTAACTAAGGTCTCTACTGCATCATCCATGAGGAGTCTAAAACTGTAGATGCAACGGCAGGCTTCAAACCAACTTAGACGATGGCCACCTGCAGCAAAGCTATACGAGGCTGGTTCGGGGTGGTTCAAGTGCATCGAACCTCCTCGAACCTTCTCGAACCACATCATGACAGAGATAGCAAGGTGTGTAGAGTTCTTCCACATGAGTTTGGGGTTGTTCGACTGTGCCGAACCTTCTCTAACTTATCTTTACATAGGAAGCAAGGTGTGCAGGGTGCTTATGCACTAGTTCGGGGTGGTTCAAGTACATTTAGCCTACTCGAACCTTCTCGAACCTTCTCGAACCACATCATCGCAGAGATAGCAAGGTGTGTACATGAGTTCGGGGTGGTTCGACTGTGCCGAACCTTTTCTACCTTAATCTTTACAGGGGAACCAAGGTGTGCAGGGTGCTTATGCACTAGTTCGGGGTGGTTCAAGCATATCGAACCTCCTCGAACCTTCTCGAACCACTTCATCGCAGAGATAGCAAGGTGTGTAGAGTTCTTTCACATGAGTTCAGAGTGGTTCGACTATACCCAACCTTCTCTTACTACATCTTTACAGGGGAGCGCGCGCGCAGTAGCCAGACAAGAAACTCCGTACTCTTAACGGAGGTATTTCGCACCTCATAGAAAGAAAGAGGCCAACCTCCGTAGCTTTAAAGGACACAATGCACGTGCATTTGGAGGTTCCACTGTTTCTTGATCCCAACTGTGTACTGGTGTTGGTTGTCATTGGGGCGACTTGTTTGCTGGTTCTGTTTGTTATGCTGATGACATTGTGTTGCTGGCTCCTTGTGCATCGGTACTTAAACATATGTTCTTCGTATGTATCTACTCATGGTCTCAAGTTTAATGCTGAAAAGACTCAGCTTATTTGTTTTCGTCTTCGTCATACCCAACCTAGTTCTCCTGTCTTCATATTCAACAACCACGTCTTGCGCTATTCTAATGAAGTTACTCATCTTGGTCACATTCTCACATCTGATCTAAATGACAGTAGTGATATTCTCAGAGTTGTCAAAGATTTGAATCGTAAGGCCAATTATCTACTCTGTGCCTTTCATGCAGCTGACCGATTTGTGAAGTGCTATTTGCTTAGGTCCTTTTGCTTATCTTTGTATGGCTGCTCTTTATGGTCACCCTCGTCGTCCTCCATCAGGGTTATTGAAGTCGCTTTGAATAAACTATTACGTAAACTCTGGAACTTACCCCGCAATTCTCATTCAGCTATTGTCCACTGTGTTGCTCAGATTGATACAATGTCTTTTATGGTGTACAGTCGTTTCTTCTCCCTGTTGTCTACTGCTGTTTCATCGTCCTCATCTTTAGTTCGTTCTGTTTTTATAGTTTCATCCCAAGTCGTTTATTCTTTCACTGGGTATAATAATTTCTAGGGCATTAACACCTTTCTGATTATTTCTGACTTCACTACAGCTTCTTTTATTAGACATCTCAGACATCTTTATGGTCTTCTTCTCCCTGTGAACTCATTTGTCCTCTTTGTAGTCGTTATTATGGTGAGTGCTCTGCGGTCGGTCCAGGAGCCTCGGTTGGCGACGGGATAGAGTCCAGAAGGCCTCTCCACTTTCTCTCTATTCTTTTTTATGTTGTCTGTTTATTCTGCACCTTTACTGGTGTGTGTATCAATCAATAATAATAATAATAATAGGTAATGTTTTTTTGCAGGTAGCTATGTCAAGAGAGCAGGAGTTATGCTGGATTTTTGCGCAACACCAGAGAGTGCCGCGGAGACGAACTTGTTCAACAAGACGCTCATGTCATAGAGAATGAGTTGTGCGCCTACAATGACGGCGAGGGTAAACCCGAGACCAGTTGTGCGCTGCAAAGCGAGTCCAATACATGTGTTCTTCTTGCTTGCTTCCGTTGGTGGTATATACTCGTGAGGAGGAAGCGAATGCCGGGCTCCTTTCCCTGGCTTT
>CASHTH010000675.1:0-30798 GCA_030341885.1 Geodia barretti
TCGCACCACGCGGCTATAATACTTGATGGACAGAAAAAAGCCAAAAAAAGAATTTTCCTGTTTTTCTGCATTTATTTCATCACAGGAATTATCAGTTCGGGATGCTCATGATAATTGTATATAATTATCATGGTGACATTATTGTTTTTATTTCACAGCTTCTGGGTTTGGAATAGACAACATTGTGATTGCAGGACTCTCAGACCATAATGTATCATATAGTACTGTCGCAGCAAGTCAGGGGAGGGTCTACACCTTTCTTCTGCTAGAGGTAGCTATTATACAGAGGATTACTGTGCTAAAAATGTTATTCATCCCACTAAACGTCATCTCACTAGCTCATTAGGTAATCTAAAGACTGTGTGTATGTATGTAGTGTGTACATTATAGTCAGACTTGGTCAAAATTAATCGAGAACATCGGGCTCCGCCCTCGGACGGTATTGAAAACCACTTGCGCCGCCCGTGGGTTAACCATTACGTAAACTCACTGTGGTATCCAAGACCCCTTCCCGATAGTCCTTATTAGCATATAAACTTATTAGCTGTCATTCATTTACCTTTACCTTTGGATTGCACATCTATACAGACAATCTTTTGTCTAGTTAACTACTTGCATATTTGTTTCCCTAGGCAATATTTGTTCCAGTTCAAGGATTTTTGAATGCCCTGGCCTATGGATGGACACGTGAGGATTTCCTAACTGCCATGTCATCACAACGCTCTCTGACTTCATCAACTGCTGACTGGAGAGCCACTGCAGAGGAGGAGAATGATGAAACGGATCAGCTGCAGAGCCAGCACTCTGTCTTGTCCTCAAGTATAGATGAAGGGGAACTAGAAGAGACTGTTGCTGAAAACGTGTAGCGGTTTGACAAAACAACCTCCTGCCTTGCATGCAGCAATGTCTTGCATAATAACCGTATAGACTGTTTCAAACAGCATTCATGAACTGACAACATTCTCTTTAGAAACCACTTTTGACATGATTGTATTGTCTTGACGGTTTGTGCATGCTGCTTTGGGAAATACTATGTTTTTGAAGCAAAAATGCTTACAAGCCAAATACTTGAAATTGGGACCAAATATACCAAACAATTGAAACTATCAAAACATTTAGTATAATAATTATTATAGCCACTAGACCAGACCCTGCCTCCAGGAGAAGAAAATGGTCTGGTGAACAACTATCATTGTCAAGTAGAAGGGCAAGAAGGTCCATCACAGTTGTTAATGACAAAAATCATTATTACAGTCAACTGGTCACTTTAGTAGCATTAAAATTAATAATAGTATAAGACAGTGTGAAAAACGTTCACAATAATGATTGTGATTCAATGAAAACGAAACATGGATGGCAGTGACTTGCTGCCAGTCCTCGTGGGAAGGAGAAGCTCACTGACGTGATTCAGTCCATTGCCGTTGCTGGTCTTGTGGTGCAGGTATTCACTGAACCTTCGAAACAGACGTGGGGATTTCTCTGCCTTGGTTAGAGTAACTTTGTCCTGCTGGAGTTTGTCTATGGCAATCAAAGTGTCCTGAGCTTGTTCCACTGTGGTGATGGTGTCTTCAACTGTGTCATTTTGTTCTTGCTTGGCACCAAAAAGAGTTCCATTCTTAGCAATAGTGTCCTGAGCCAAAAGCTGAACTGCATTGTTTGTGGCTGTGCCCTCATCTGCTTCCATCCCTTCATCACCCTGCTCATCAGTGACTCCATCCTGAACTGCTTCATTTCCCCGAACAGCTGTGTCAGTATTCTGAAGAGTGTCTTCCTCCTGCTCCGTTGTGACAGTGTCCTGTACATATTGATTCGGTTCGGCAATGTTCTCCTGCTCAGCAGTGGTCATTGTCTCCTGAACAGTGTTCTGCTCAGTTGTGACTGTGTCCTGAACTTTCTCAGCAGTGGCAGTGTCCTGAACTTGCTCAGCTGTGACAGTGTCCTGAACTTGTTCAGTTGTGACAGTGTCCTGAACTTGCTCAGTTGTGACAGTGTTCTGAACTTGCTCAGCTGTGACAGTTTCTTCAACTTCAACTATGTCTTTCTCCAGCTCAACTGCGACACTGTCCTGAATTGCTTCATTCACCGGCTCAGCTGTTGTGACAGTGCCGTGAACTGCTACATCCTCCTGCTGACCAGTTACTGTGTCCTGAACTGTTACATTCTCCTGCTCAGCTGTTGCAGTGTCCTGAACTTGCTCAGCAGTGGCAGTGTCCTGAACTTGCTCAGCTGTGACAGTGTCCTGAACTTGTTCAGTTGTGACAGTGTCCTGAACCTTGCTCAGTTGTTTGTGCTTCTGACAGGTGTCCTGAACTTGCTCAGCTGATGCAGTTTCTCTCAACTTCAACTATGTCTTCTCCAGCCTCAACTGGCGACACTGTCCTGACTTGCTTCCTCCACGGCGCTCAGCTGTTGTGACCAGTGTCCGTGAACGGCTACCTCCTCTGCTGGACCAGTTACTGTGCCCTTCTGAACTGTACATTCTCCTGCTCACGCTGTGCAGTGTCCTGAACTTGTCTCAGCAGTGGCACTGTCCTGACTTGCTCAGTCTGTACAGTGTCCGGAACTGAACTTGTTCAGTTGTGACAGTGTCCTGACCGTGCTCAGGAAAGAAAAAGGAGAGTGGTGATAGTGACAGTGTCCGTGAACTGTGCTCAGCTGTGACAGTTTCTTCAACTTCAACTATGTCTTTCTCCAGCTCAACTGTCTACACTGTCCTGAATTGGCTTCATTCACCGGCTCAGCGTTGTGACAGTGCCGTGAACTGCTACATCAACATCCTCCTGCGCCAGTACTGTTTCCTGAACTGTTACATTCTCCTGCTCAGCTGTTGCAGTGTCCTGACACCGCTTTATTTTCCCGATCAGGTGTGGCAGTGTCCTGAACTGCTTCGTTTTTCCACTCAACTGTGGCAGTGTCCTGAACTGTTTCGTTCTCCTGGTCAGTGTCCTGAACTGCTTCGTTCTCCAGCTCAGCTGTGGCAGTGTCCTGACCTGCTTCGTTCTCCTGCTCAGCTGTGGCAGTGTCCTGACTGCTCGCTTCTTCTCCTCGCTGTGGGCAGTGTCCTGACCTGCTTCGTTCTCTCTGCTCAGCTGTGGCAGTGTCCTGAACTGCTTCGTTCTCCTGCTCAGCTGTGGCAGTGTCCTGAACTGCTTCATTATCCTGCTCAGATGTGGCAGTGTCCTGAACTTGCTCGGCTGTGACAGTGTCCTGAACTTGCTCAGCTGTGACAGTGTCCTGAACTTCCTCAGTTGTAACAGTTTCTTCAACTATGTCTTTCTCTAGCTCAACTGCGACACTGTCCTGAATTGCTTCATTCACCGGCTCAGCTGTTAGTGTGTCTGGAGCTGCTTCTCCTTTCTCTGGCTCAGCCATGTCAGTATCAACATTCTCTATGGCATTGAGCATGTCTGCTTTGTTTTCCTGCTCGGTTGTGACAGTGCCGTGAACTGCTACAACCTCCTGCTGACCAGTTGCTGTGTCCTGAACTGTTACATTCTCCTGCTCAGCTGTGGCAGTGTCCTGAACTGCTTTATTTTCCCGATCAGGTGTGGCAGTGTCCTGAACTGCTTCATTTTTCCACTCAACTGTGGCAGCGTCCTGAACTGTTTCGTTCTCCTGGTCAGTGTCCTGAACTGCTTCGTTCTCCAGCTCAGCTGTGGCAGTGTCCTGAACTGCTTCGTTCTCCGGCTCAGCTGTGGCAGTGTCCTGAACTGCTTCGTTCTCCTGCTCAGCTGTGGCAGTGTCCTGAACTGCTTTATTTTCCCGATCAGGTGTGGCAGTGTCCTGAACTGCTTCGTTTTTCCACTCAACTGTGGCAGCGTCCTGAACTGTTTCGTTCTCCTGCTCAGTGTCCTGAACTGCTTCGTTCTCCAGCTCAGCTGTGGCAGTGTCCTGAACTGCTTCGTTCTTCTGCTCAGCTGTGGCAGTGTCCTGAACTGCTTCGTTCTCCTGCTCAGCTGTGGCAGTGTTCTGAACTGCTTCGTTCTCCCGCTCAGCTGTGACAGTGTCCTGAAATATTTCGTTTCTCCTGCTCAGTGTCCTGAACTGCTTCATTCTCTTGATCAGTTGTGGCAGTGTCCGGAACTGCTTCGTTCTCCTGCTCAGCTGTGACAATGTCCAGAACAGCTTCGTTCTCCTGCTCAGATGTGGCAGTGTCCTGAACTGTTTCATCTTCCGGCTCAGCTGTGGCAGTGTCCTGAACTGCTTCGTTTTCCTGCTCAGCTGTGGCAGCATCCTGAACTGCTGCATTCTCCTGCTCAGATGTGGCAGTGTCCTGAAATGTTTCGTTCTCCTGCTCAGGGTCCTGAACTGCTTCGTTCTCCTGCTCAGCTGTGACAGTGTCCTGAACTGTTTCATTCTTCTGCTCAGCTGTGACAGTGTCCTGAACTGCTTCATTATCCTGCTCAGCTGTGACAGTGTCCTGAACTGCTTCGTCAGCTGTGAAAGTGTCCTGAATTCCTTCAGGAAACTGATCAAATGTGACAGCGTCCTGAACTGTTTCGTCAGGTGTGAAGGTGTCCTGAACTCTTTCGTTCTCCTGCTCAGATGTGGCAGTGTCCAGAACTGCTTCATTCACCCGATCAAGTGTGGCAGTGTCCTGAACTGTTTCATTCTGCTGTTCAGCTGTGACAGTGTCCTGAACAGCTGTTACAGTGTCCTGAACTGCTTTGTTCTCCTCAGCCGTGACAGTGTACTGAACTGCTGCGTTCTCCTGCATGTCCTGAACTTGCTCAGCAGTGACGGTGTCCTGAACTTGCTCAGCTGTGACAGTGTCCTGAACAGCTGTTACAGTGTCCTGAACTGCTTTGTTCTCCTCAGCTGTGACAGTGTACTGAACTGGTTCGTCAGCTGTTACAGTGTCCTGAACTTGCTCATCGGTGACAGTGTCCTGAACTTGCTCAGCTGTGACAGTGTCCTGAACTTGCTCATCGGTGACAGTGTCCTGAAATTGCTCAGCTGTGACGGTGTCCTGAACCTGCTCAGCAGTGACGGTGTCCTGAACGTACTCAGTAGTGATGGTGTCCTGAACTTGCTCAGCTGTGACAGTGTCCTGTACTTGCTCACTTGTGACAGTGTCCTGAACTTGCTCAGCTGTGACTGTGTCCTGAACTTGCTCAGCAGTGACAGTGTCCTGAACTTGCTCAGTAGTGACAGTGTCCTGAACTTCCTCAGCTGTGACTGTGTCCTGTGCTCGCTCAGCGGTGACAGTTTCCTGAACTTGCTCAGTTGTGACAGTGTCCTGAACTTGCTCAGCTGTGACGGTGTCCTGAATAGCTTCTCTCTCCTGCTCAGCTATAGTTATGTCTTGAGCAAAGTTTGATTCTGCACTGATGACCTCGTAGCTGATGAGTCTCGGGATAAACTGCTCCACCTTCTCCAGGAGGTATTTTGTCCCAGATCGGTGGGGGTTGGCTTCCACCATGGTCTCCAGGACATCTTTGTACAGGCTCAGTTTGGACAGGAGGTCTGTCTTCACCTTCCTCTGCTCAGTGGCCAGGTAGTTAGTCATGTTCCGGTGGTGAGAGGTGTTGGGCTGAACCAGTCGAGGGTCCCGGAGAGAGTGCTTGCTCAGGGGAGACACCCGGCGTTTGAGTCGTCGGCTGGGTGGCACGTAACCCGTCTCAGGAGTGGCGGCAGCAGAGGCAGAGGGGTGTGGTATGTTCTCCATGACTTGATCCATATCCCCCAGCTGCTTCACTACCGGTGCAGGCGGCGAGACATCCTGTAGTCAAAAACAGTGAAGTGACTGTTAACACCATGGGCAGTATTGGCAGTAGATACTGAGACAAGTTAATGAGAACACACAATCAGTGGTATTCAGCTTCCTCACCAATGTGGGAAGGTTAGGTTGATTTTCAGCCTGCTTCATTTCCTTCTTGGGTGTTTTGTTGCTCTGCTTTTTGGCAGTCTTGTTGGCCTCCCTCTTCTTTTCCTCTTCCATGATCTCCTGAATGAACCAAGATACATAGTCCTAGCATCATGAAAAAAGACTCTGGTTCTGGCAAAGGGTTAACCCCCACCCCTTTCCGACTTCACTGACAATGCACATGCATGTTCTTTTGGAGTGAATGTGTGGCAATTGGTAAAGTCACCTTCACCCCTTCCCCCGTTAACTATTAGAAACCGTGTGGCCTACTGTGGGGATGTGTAACAAACCTCAGCTGTTCTCTTGAGGGCAATGAGAGCTGTGCTCTTCTGGTGAGCAGTCCTGAGGTCCGTCTTGAGGGTTGCCAGCTCCTGGTCCAATTGCCAGAGAGAGTCCTTCAACTCTGCACGCTCCCTGTAAAACAACACATACAAACAGGCAGTTAGCCCACTCTTTTAGACCAAGGTAAAAGCTGACGGACTATAATCACACTTGTACACAACAACTACATATATACAGTGTGGAAACTGGTTACATACGCAGTTTCGCAGAACACACCATGCTATCGATGATTATTTTACACCGATAATAGTATCGTCTAGTCTAGCTACTTAGCTACTATATTATACTGATAACAGTACTTACTGGAGTGCAGCACTGTGGGCATCAATTGCCTCCCTTTGGACTCTTTCCAAAGCTTCACCCTCTATTTGCATCATGAGGTCATTACACCTCATCTCCTCAGGGGTGTACTCAATCCTCTCCGGCTCCGCATCTTTGTGCACAGTGAAGTAAGCCGTGTCCAAGGTGTGCATGTCGAGACTCGTTGCCGTGGAGCCAACTGTGGTCTCAGTAGACCAGCTGGACTGTACTTTCATCTTGTCAATAGACTCCTTCACTGCAGCCTGTACTCCAGCGACACTGCCACCCTGCATGTGCAAAGAACACATAAATCTAGGGTAGCAGCTGCAGCAAAGCGCATACAGTGCAGCTATGTAGCTATTAGCTACATATCTTTACCAAACGTGCGCAGCCAGGCCAACGAACCTCGTTAGTAGGAGATCCTTGTTGTGACTGCTGGTCCGCGCAGCTAGCGGCGGTAGCGATTTCGAGATCTGAAGTGCGATCCCCGCCGTCCTCGCCGTCCAGCGTCCCTGCACGCTTCAGCTGCTCGTAACGACGCTGGGTTCGCTCCTCAGCTGCGCGCACTTCCTGCAGCTTTTCCTCCAGCTTGGCATGATTCTTGCCCTCAAGCTCCCTGCGAGTGGGGTAACGATGAAGCTTGTTGTCGCTTTTGCGATTCTTCTTGGACGATCGGCGTCGCTTGGCGTCCCCGCGCGCCCGCGAAGAGAATGGGCGAGTCTCAGCATCGTACTTGTCCGTAGATGACATGATTGACTTGTTTGCTGTTTGAATAAATACGTTGCAATCGTATGCAAAAAGGCACCCGATAAAGTGCAGCCTTCTCTGAAGTAAACTTCTGACAGAAGACGCCAAACGACTCGCGCGTCCTGCCTTTATCGCGATCGCGCGGGGCAGCGTCCATCCGCGCATGCGCATTGTTGGTCGTCGTCAAGTTAAGTGAGGTCAGGGAGCTTCAGCGCATCCAACCAAACACGGCACACACGGGGCCAGCGAGTGTCTCATAAAAGACAGAAGATGTCTACCAGACGACTAGCGTTTTCTCATCATGATAAAGGCTCCATTGTCATTGAAATTGGAAGGATGTACACTAAGTGAGAAGTGCACCAGCGCACGGACGTGTTTTTAGAACTACTTACACCCTCTGTACCTTCTGGGTACTTAGCGTGAACACCTGCTCGTTAGAAGCATATCTGTGTTAGGTACTGTCGCGACTGTAGTCGCCAGGTTAGTCGCCCAAGTTCCTATTCTAATTGACGCGCACTTTATGTTGTTAGTCTATTGTGCATCCAGTCTTAGTGGGCACGTGTTGGTGTCTACCTATAAGGTCTAGGCAAATTATGTGACTGAGTCAGTACTGATGGCTGTTGTCGATACATTACTAGTGGTACTTCTCTTGTCGTGTGCACTCTGTGTGTAGGGTTGGGTTGTCAGGAGAGCCAGCCCCTCGCCATGTCATCAGAAGCAGGGTGGAGATGAAGCCGTATGGTGCAGTACGTTATCACTCAGATCTATACACCATTTTCAACTTTACATTGATAAAGCATGCCGGTGTGTATGTAGTACATACATTATGACTCCGTCTGACTGCAGCTGCAAGACGTGTGGGATCCCAAGTATCTTCACCGGGAGGAGCTGTATCTCATCCTCTCCAGATTCTTACAGAACATCTATCTTAAGTATAATTATGTTCTTAATGACAGGCATCACTTGTGTAAATGTACAGAGGCTTTTGTAGGTGGTATTGCCTTCTATGCAGTGTCACGGGCTCACACCTTACTTGGAAAAAGTGTTTTTACCCTCGGCGCTCATGCGCAGCGAGGGTACAGTAGTTGGGTCTGTCTGTTTGTTTGTCTGTTTGTTTGTCTGTTACTCTACATCTCACTCCTCGAACGTCTGTTTGTCCCAAAAACGATACCATCTACCCAACGGGCGACGAAGGTCAGAAAATAAAGGCGGTTTTCTCTGAAAATGCTCCGTTGCAAAGCTAGAGCGCGAAAAAGCCAATATGCAAATACACAACGGCTTACCACAGTCGGATCGATCCGCATACTTCGGAGGCACCAGAAGATGCAACGCAGGGCGTGTATCGCCTCTCGCATGCTATCTAGTAGTGTAGTTAGCCTGCGTCAGACTCTGCGCGAGCTGGCAAGAGACCACGAGTAGCAGCTCAAACTAAACCCAGCCCATCAATTAGTGGTACGGCGCATGCGTTTACTTACGCGTGCGCGTCACAGTGCGCCGAGGGTTTGCACTTCAGTGCTTTTCGTTTCCATAAGACGTACTTTGTATGTTTGGAGCTGCTCTGAGAAATTGGTGCCTTGCAATGGAAGCATCCACTGGTTGTATGTGGGGGGAGTGGTGATCAATTGAGAGACTGAGATCACGTGTAAATCTACAGAGTAGCCCAGCCCGTTAATTACTGACCTGCACATGCATATTATGGTGCAATGTTTATTCGCGCTGGTCTCTGTCGAGGGTTTGCACTTTAGTGCTTAACGCCTTTTCGAGTGCTTTCTATTACACCCTATCCCTTGGTGCGCAGGGTTACAGTACTTTGTGTGTCCATCTGTCCTTTTCCTGCCACTGTATGCAACAAGACAGTGGTAGAACGACATGAGCTCATGTCAGACTCTCAACTACAGCTATGTACTGGCTAGGGACCACCACGAGTATATCGACAATACATAGCCCAGTCCATCTCAATTAGCGGTACGGTGCAGGCATGATATTATGGGTTCAACGTTCATGAGTGTACCGAGGGTTCTGACTTTAGTGCTTTGTGTACACAATTTTTCATACCATGGTCATCCTATGTATCTTATGATGGTATTACCCCCTTGCTGTACTGTGCACTCTGCATGCATACAACTAACTATTGTATTTCGTTTTTCATACCATGGTCATCCTATGTATATTAAGCTCTTTTCGTGATATTACCCCTTGCTCATGTACTGTGCACTCTGCATGCATACAACTGACTATTAGCTACATCAATACACATCTACACTACTACATGTACATGTTCTTTATGACAGATATCTGATGGTGCCGTCCAAGGACTACCGTGTGCTGGTGGTGGAACCACTGCTGTCCCCATCACATTTCAGGAACACACTGGCCAGGGCACTCTTCAACCATTTCTCAGTGAGAATTGATGTGTAGCACTATAACAGCATGTTTATGTCCACTGCTGTGTGTTCACAGGTGCCTCATGTGGCCTTCATGCCGAGTCCTCTACTGGGCACCTTCTCTCTGGGCAGACAGACTGCGCTAGTGGTTGATATTGGCTGGCTGGAGACTACCGTAATACCTGTATCCTGTACACGTGCTAACAGTGGGAGTCATGGAGTTTTTAATGGGCCTTTTGCCTTGTAGCATGCTGTTCATACACCAACAGTCTGTTTCACAAAGTGTCATCCTTGCCTTTTATACTCTGCAGCTGCCTTCTTTATCAATATTATGTTCATAGTACGTGCACAGTATTTATAGCCTCGTCCCTTCCCTAAGGCCTCCTACTGAATTGCATGGCGGGAAGCTTAATAACCCTTTGGACGACATGGTAAATAAGCAGAAATTGAGTACTAGCACCTAGTATTATAGCCCCCATATACATTCTTATGGACTTATGGAGGCTCTGGACACATTTATGTGTCAGTGGCTGGTTAGGTGTTAAAGATAAGGCAGCTAATGCTACATGTATATTGCTCACCCAAAGCCTTGTAGGGTGGAACAATTCCTGAGTATCTTATTCTGTTCTTGTTTCTTGATGCGAAGATTGCTTATGGTCTTTGCACTTGCTTCAGCCCTCACCTACACATACGATACGTGTACATCTTCCAGGTACATCATTCTTAACCCAAGTTACTAGTTGTACGAAGGTGTTCCCATCATGTCTGCATGGCAAAGTACGAGTTGTGCTGCCAAGACTGTTCACAAGTAAGTACACTAACACAATCAGTTATCACCCTTATATTTTTCATCCATATTTATTGTTACTTGATAGTACGGTGATGGAGTGTTTGATAGAGACAGGAGCCATCACAGACACACACACCCAGGAGCAAAACCCAGCAGGTACGCTCGGTTGTAAGTTAATCTGTGTCTACATGCTATTGTCTACTTACTCCATGCCACCATGTGTGGTGCATCAAACACATGAAGTATATAGCAATTGTGCTTTTACAGACAAGAAAAGGAGCATTAACAATGCCTGCGCAACTATGTTTTGCTCAGACTCTACTAGTCTTGTCATACGAGAGGTGTAGGGGAGCTTCACGGCATAAGGTCAAATTTGAAACACTTTCTACGACCTCTATGTCTCTCTGTTTCCACGTTGATCCCTTTGTGTCGGTGAATAAAGAAAGTTGCCCTATCCCTTTGTAAAAGGTCATGATTCTACTCTCTTAGCAATAGGCACTGTTGTGCACATGCTAATAAAAATGCCTTTGACTGTCATGTGTCCAACTTCCTCTGCCTGTACGTACATACAAGTATAGTTTACTCCTAGCATCACATGATTATCATGTCGTTCATGTTCACAGTGAAGGAACTCATTCAGGGCTCTCTGGAGGACATCATTGGTGAGTGTGTCCTGAACCACATACGTCTGTACATATATATACATACAGTAGCAGGAAGCTTGTGTAATTTTCACTTTCTGAGCCTCAATACATACAGGTTTTGCGAGTGTTGTAACGAAAAAGAGGTATATACTGTACCATTTGTGTGATTTAACACCCTAATCAGGAGAGTTTTCTACCTGTGAACTTTGCAGTTCACCACTAGTCATTGTCCATTCATTATTAATAGTGTCAACGTGTGCTGTGAGAAGTATGGACTGTGACAGGACTCCGCCCGAGGTGTCATTTCCCCTCAGCCAGCAGTACACCCTCTGTCTGCCCGGCCCTGCTCGGTGAGAGACACCACTCACTCTCAAACTTCTGAAATTGCCCTGTTTGGGTTTCCTCTCACACACACAAAGTGTGTGATTAGGACATGCTGGCTACCTTGAAACGTTTACCCTCATCTACCTATAATATTGTACAATGTACACCTCAAAGCTCTCACAGAACCTCCTAGGGGTAGAAACTGCCATACATGTACGTAGGTTGCGATTGTCTCGTCTGAAGAACTTTCATTTTTTAGGAATAATAGGCGTGTATGTACTACATTATGGTGATGTACATTAAAAGCTGTAACACCTCTCCATAGTTTCGCCTGCAAAACTAAAAGGCATCTTTTGTCAGCATAACGATGCAAGCTGCTACCCCACATTTGAACGTGTACACATACATATGTATGTGTATGTCTGCTGTCCCCTGTAGCGACGCATGTGCCGAGGGATTGTTTGAGGAGGGAGAGGGAGATCTGTCACTACCTTCTGCCGTCCTGGAGTCTCTTTTGAAGGTGTACACACACATTTTGGTCTTAACCCAGCAGTATTCTGCCCATGTGGTACACTGTACATGTATCTAGAGTTGTGCTAGTGTAAGGTAGTGTAGTGCTATCTCTCTTCCTCCAGTGTCCCTGTGACTGTCGACGAGATCTGAGTGAGAATGTTCTGGTGTTGGGTGGCATTGCTTCCCTGCCTGGACTCAAGTGAGTCTCTGATAATAATACGGGTGTTAGCATGTTCTTGTGGGTGCATGTTTCTGTGTACATTGAGGGGATGTGGTGATGGTGGTTTGTGCTGGTGGTGGTTTGTGCTTTCTTCCTCCCTCCTCCTACATTGTGTATAATTTATACACATGTACTATTGTGTGCCGCCACACAATTCAATTTAACTAACATTGAACTTGTTTCCCTAACCCTTTGCCCACATACAGTATCAGGTTCCTATTGATGTTGTGAACTAAGGTTCCTATTAATGTTGTGAACTAAGGTTCCTATTAATGTTCTGTCAGCTATCGTCTGAAGCAGGAGCTAGAAAGGCTGGCTGGTGACAAGAATGAGCGGTTCAGTGCCAAGCTGGGAGCTCTGCAGTTCAAGTTCCACCAGCCCCCAGCTCACCCCAGCACTGCCGCCTGGCTTGGAGGTACATACGTAATAGTAACCCTCGGCCCTCATGCAGCAACTAATCCAGGATCAATTCTCACGTGTATTATGCGTACGCCAGTGTTATGGACAACTATAAACAGTTAGCCGGCGCAAGGCAAAAAATATGCTTCTGCAAAGATTACACTCTGGAGTGTATATTTCCATAGTGATCTATTTGTTGTTCCACAGGCTCCATATTTGGTACCTCTGAGGTGGCAGTGCTAGAGAGAGCAGTGAGCAAGGAGAAGTTCAGAGAGATGAACCAGAGACTGCCCGACTGGACTTCGTGTGACCCTGAACAACACGAGCAGCTGAGACCAGTCCCCACCAGGAAGCTCCTCCCTGCAGCCCCCTCCTCTCTCTACAAGTCAACTACCAAGACACAGTCTGCCCACTGATTGCTGTACGTTTTTCACTTGTACGTAATCATGGGATTTTGAATCATCGATAGTTTCATGTTGTATAAAAATAGAATTTCATGATTGTATAAAAATAGGAATTTTGTGATTCGTCGATCAGATGTATAAAAATACAATGTGATTGGGATCTGGTCATTCTTCCTGTGATAATTCTCGTGCCCTCAGCCAGGGGTGGGAGTAGATCTGTTGGAGGGGGATCCTGTTTCGGGGGTCATAGGTCAGCATGAGCAGGATGAGGTCCACGCACTCGAGGGAGAGGGTGTGGGCTAGGGCTGGTGGCTCCTTTCTCTCGTCCAGCAGCTCCTGCAGCGTCCCCTTGTCTCGGAACGGGAGCTTGGCCATGACCATGGCGTACAGGATGATGCCCAGGCTCCACACGTCTGTCAGCTTCCCGTTGTAGTTATCACCGCGGAACAGTTCCGGGGCTCCGTACGCGTAGCTTCCCGTGATGGTGTGGAGGGTCTTGCCGATCTGCCGCCGCGCGCAGCCAAAGTCGGCGATCTTGAGCCGCAGCTTGCTGTCCAGCAGAATGTTCTCCAGCTTCAGATCTCGGTGGATCAGGTCCACGCTGTGGAGCTTGGATATGGCGAGCATGAGGTGGCCGAAAAACTCGCGCGCGTGGTCTTCGCTCAGCGCACCCTTCTGGTTGATGAACTTCCGCAGGTCACCGTAGGGGCAGTACTCCATGACTTGGAACACGCGGTTGCCGTGCAGTATCGTCTCGTACAGGCGAACGATATGGTCGTGTCGGAGTCCTTTCACGGCCAGCGTCTCGCGAATGATCTGCTCGTCGAGCATCATGTAGCGGCCGGAGCGTCGGCTGAACGTCTTCACGGCAACGTACACACCCGTTCGGAGGTCATAGGCGAGCTTGACTTTGGCAAATTCTCCATTGCCGATGGTAGGACCAAGCAGATACGATGGTGGGATGAAGAGGTTGAAACTGTGGTCTCCGCGATGCAGAGGGAGTCGGTTGTTGTTTGCTGTTGCCATGAGGGCGGGGCTCGTAGCGTGCAGATGTGTGAGCGCGTCGGAACAGACGCTACCGCGATGAATTGTAAACGCCTCCTCGTGGAGCAGAATATATTCTCCTATAGCCTTTGGACACAGAATTGGGCCAAGCACTGTCCAGGCGATCGATTAGTTGCAACGAAATCTTCAAGTTCTAAGCGTGACGCGTCGAAATCGCGTAGCAACAGACGCTGTGTGGCTCGTGCGTGGATGAGATCGCTGAGTGCGCCACTGCAGTGCACACGGCGCAGCTAAGCTGCCAACAGCCTGCCTGTATCACCATGGCCTTCTAGAATTTGGTTCCGTTGGACTGTTGAGCCGTGCACGCCATCTCGTTGACATACTTCCGTAAGCCTAGCCGGCGGGGACGCGCGCAAACTTGCGTCGTTACTGTGGCCACCTGTTCCAATTTTTACACGTCCTACTAGTGCAGTTCAGTGGAATTATATGTGCTGCTCTTGCTTCTGGAATCGTGGTTGCATGAATAATTGCATGATTTGGGGCATCAGGGCACACAAAACAATGTTTAAAAATACAGACTCCAAGTGATCACAACACACAAAATGAACTATCGAGACAACATAATTATGCTACTGTCACTATAGAAGGAAAAGTGCGACCATCAACTCATACAACAGTGGTAGAGTACTTGATCAAATAAATACTTGTGTCGTAGCCAGTGCACTGGCAAATGGAGCAATGAGATACTGAGATGAGAAATAGAAGAGCAGTCCAAAGAAGATAGATATCGGCAGAGCTGGGAGGGCTCGACGGACAATTCCCAGTATCAGACTAGTCATGCACAGTCCCTGTGGTCGAGGGAGGGAGTAGGGGAAGGAAGGAGGAGACGAGGGAGCAATATACACATTAGGGTGAAACTGTACTGTATATAATTATAATAAAGCTGGAAAGTTTTGCCAGAGAGAACTATGACGTTTTGCATAATTAACCCTCGCCTGCGCGCATGAGCAGCGAGGGTTATTGTAGTCGGTCTGTCAGTGTGTGCGTGTGTCCGTCCGTCTGTCTGTCCACCGTTTTTCTTGCTAACCGCGGCAACTCTGAGCGTGAAACGTGGACATATTATCAAGTAGGAGGGCATGCATGGTAAAATAAGATTCTGGAGCGGAGAAGGCCGGGGAAGCTGGTGAAACGGACTGAGGTGAGTGTGCGTCTGATCCACAATGAATAAAACTTTCGTGGATGGCTAATCAACTGAGAAAACATTACAGTTTCTCCCTCAAAACTTTCCTTTCTTTGGTATATATAATAAGTATAGGTTAGACGCTGAGCTGCGGGAACTACGCGATTTAGTGAGCCGAGGAGCCCTGAGCTGTCGGCGTCCCGAGCGTAGCGAGGGCGCTACTAAGGGCTCCGAGGCTCACTAAATCACGTAGTTTCCCAAGGCGACGCGTCTAACCGGCTTAGACTACAGCGCAAGTCCGTCCCGCTGCAGTGTCCGTTGTAGGCGTTGCTGCCCTTCGGGATCGCGCCGGCCGACCGTTTGTACGCGTTTTTCCCTGTACGCTTTCTCTAGCGTCTTCCTTGCTCTCTAGTAGTCATGCGCTGCTGCTAGAAGAGCCTGTTCCTGGTTTCTTCGTCGGAAGAACCGCTCCAGAAGCTCGGTTCACCGTCCGCGCGCGTGGCGTCTTTTCGAATTGAAGGCGTGGTTGCCGGGGCTACGAATAGTTACCGCGGAAGAGGTCACTAACAAAAATAGTCACCGCTAAACTCGCAATCTGATTGGTCAATTGCGTGTTACCGTAGTCTAATTATGTATAGAGGCCATTCATTATGACTGTAGGTACATGTCTATATGCATCTGGACCTCTTCTGGACTCTAAACCGAGCAAGGGACAGCAGCAGCAGGCTGTTTAGTTACTGAGCCAGTCTGAGCTATGTTCAACATACTGCTGAACGGTAAGCAAGTCCTTATCACCAACCCTTATAAAATCTATGGGCATAACCCTAGTCCAGGGTCGCTCGCATGTTGAACATTTCCACTAGTGTATATATCCCATGTGCTCAAAATGTCGCGTCAATTGTACTCACGATGAGTATGGCAACAAAGCAGGAGGATATGATGACCCAGTCACCCTCACTGTCATGAGCAGCTTTTCCAACAAGGATACTGTAGAATATGAAGTCTCCAAGTCCCAGCTTGAACCCACGAGCTGCAGACACACACATCACAACATAATTGCACAGCACGTAGTACACATAAAACAACCTATTCTAGTGGAGTGGGCGTTAGGAGGTATCCGCAGTGTTCATGTGTGAAGTTGAGGGGACGGTGCATTCTACTTTTAACATTCTACTTTTAACATGCATGTTAACATGCATGTGTTTATTTACGCAACAATCACAGCAATAGAGTATTGCTTTTTGGTTGGTTAGTTGACCAATAACATTGTGCCGTCAGTTCTGTAGTTGCTGGATTAAAACCCTGTGAAGTCTGAATTTCCACATTGTGCATGCTGACTTACGTTCCTCTTCCTCCTCCTCCTCCTCGTCATCCTCATCACTGCCACTGGGAGGATGATCAGCACTGCCACTGGGAGGGTTATCAGCACTAGCTCCACCACTGCTGCTACCTCCTCCTCCACTCGCACCTGCTGGCGATGGGTATATACAGTACACTAGTTGAAAGACAACAAAAATAATGACCACTACCACCACCCTCCCTCCCCACCACAGTATATACCTACATATAGGCCTTCCTACAATTTAAGTCTCCGGTATTTGAGCTATAATTATACTAATTCATACATATTACAGGCCTGCATCCACATGTAATCAACACACCAATGTGCTCACATAACTAGAAATATGCAGTGTCCGAGTGGCATGGTGTTGTGTCATACATGTTCTTACTTGTAGTATTGTCTTTGTCTTTTGACTGGTCCTCCCTGTCAGCCATGCCCACAATCCACACCATCGTTGCTGCCATGAGCAAAGTAAAAATGGGAATCTATACATACGTACTTATACATACATACATACATACATACATACATACATACATGTGTATTGTACAAGTAACGTACAGGAATATATGAGAGATGGGAAGAGTGGTTCATTCCTCTCTCTGGCTGTCTCCACCAGGACACGCAGTGGTCCTTTCGGACAGAGAACTGCCACCAGATCTGACAACATAAAATAGTACATATGTATGTACGTATGTATATAGATAGATAATGGTTAACCGTTGTCACACATGCACAGCGAAGGTTACAGTACTTGGTTAATGTCTGTTTGTGTTTTCCGTGAC
Source organism: Geodia barretti (assembly GCA_030341885.1). Classification (NCBI taxonomy): domain Eukaryota; kingdom Metazoa; phylum Porifera; class Demospongiae; order Tetractinellida; family Geodiidae; genus Geodia; species Geodia barretti. Next base: position 17,246 of record CASHTH010000675.1, read on the forward strand.
TTATTAGTAGCTAATCTGATCACAATTTGGTTGAAATCACACCATGATGAAAGGTACTCAGAACCAAATGAAAAGCACTAAAGTGCAAACCCTCGGCGAAGTAGCTCGCAGAGAGTCTGACACAGGCCAGCTACAGTAGTAGATAGCACGCGAGAGTCGATACACGCCATTCATTGTGACAAGATAGACAGAGCAAGCGGACCCGGTCGAGGTAAGCCTGTGCTAAAAATAAGCGCATGCGCATTAAAAGCCAACGATAAAATGGCGACTACAGGCATTTGCCATACAATGCTGGAAGCACTCTAGCTTTGCAACGGAGCATTTTCAGAGAAAACCGTTCGAAGACCTTCATTGCCCGTTAAGTAGGTCGTATCCTTTGTGAGACGAACAAACACCCGAGAAGTGAGATTGAGAGTAACAGACACACAGACACACAGACAAACCCAACTACAGTAACCCTCGCTGTGCATGCGCGCCGAGGGTTAATCACAGACTCGCAAAACTTACTCACATGCATATCAAAAGCAAGCATGGTATTCTCACCATAGATTGCAATGGCACCCAAGAGCACCCAAGTTGTCCATGGTGGCAAGTACTTGAGGAATCTTGTAGCCTGCACAGGTAATACAAATACACAGCAATCAGCATGTATTATGTGTTCATACAAATGTACCTAGTACATCAGTGTACATACATACAATTGTGTGCAAACACAATAGCTCTTGAGGGCCTAAGTGGGATACTTTCAAAAAGCAATTTCAAAGCTTGTGAAAAAGTAGAGACACCTTGCAGGCTACATAGGCGAGCACACTCTACTACCTGACCTACATACCAGGGCAACTCAGCAGCTAGGGGTTCCACAATACAACACAAGACAAAGGAAAACATCAAACCACTGTCCTACACTCTCAACCTCACCACGTAGTACGAGCAGACAGAGAAAATTAAACAACCAAAGACGCCCAATTTCAGTGCATGTGTCATCAACAATGTCAAAGCAAAGGCAAACAGACCGACAATGCACAGTGACATTTGTCCAGTTTTTTTTTAACCCCTCAGAAGTGTGCCCTGAAGGACTCACCACCCCAAAGGACTCACCACCCTGAAGGACTCACCACGAGAGCACTGATGAGGATGAGATAGGCCTGCTGGAGACGCAGAGGTCCCTTCCAGTGGATGACTATCAGACCAACCGCCCCAAAGTTCCAGATGAGAAAAACAAACGAGAACCAATCACTGGCTAGATTGTGAACCTCTAGTATCTCTCTGTAAAAAAAGAGGACACAAAACGTGTTTACAAACTCATACAGTCGAGAGCCCATCGTCAATCGTCCACGCAGAAAAAGTTCCTGTTGCAGTTTACCTAAAACTTATCTAAGCTGCACACAATGATGTACATTCATATTGCATGTGGAAGACAGATTACGCAACCCCTTGCAGTGCAATACTCACACACAGTAGAGTGTTGAGAAGAAAAACAGCAGAGACCCAGATGCCACGAGAAGCCACACCTGTATAGCCTGTATCATGTACGCAGTGAACAGGGAATAACTTGAGGAAGATCTTCAGTTTCTGTAATAATACTCAGGTGGCTGCCATAGCACTAGGGCCATAGACCACGCACCCAGAGAAATGGGCGGAACTGTTAACAAACGAATATACACCATATGAACATGAGGTGTCTGTCTCACCTCCCAGACACCTCAACTCACCCCTTCCACCAGCGACACCCTGCAGCTCCCCAGACGCAATCTGAGACTGGGTTTGTTATACGCCGGGATTATCGCCATATAACCTAACCTTTCTTAGCTCCCAAACATCCGAAATAAAACCTTAACAAGGCGAAGCAAAAGAACCAAATTATCCCTCCCACAGCTCACTACCCAATATAAGGATGCTTTCCTGAAAACTATCAAGCGACTGGAAATGCTCAAACCCATCATCCCAAGCTTTCTCTTGCAGGGCAACTAAGAATTGCTCTTAAGACTACTATATGCTGGACACTCCCACAACACATGACTCACACTTTCACACTCATCATCACACAACAGCACTCCTTCATCCCCTCCTCCCCCTATGCCTACCCAGTTCCTCATTTAGCCCATGCGTGCCTGACCTGAACTTAAACATTAATCTAGACCAGCATCACTTTTCCATGCAAGTACTTTTTGAACTCTACCACCTTGTTAAATGTCTTATGCTTTACTTTGCTATTTAGCCCCTCTTCAAACCTTCTAATCTCCCTCTCATTAATGCTGTCCCCTACTATAGACAGAAAGCCCTTCAAGGAGCAATCCCCATTTTGATTATCATGCAACCAAAATCATATGTAAACATATAGAGAGCACCAATCAATAGACAAAGAGGAGAGATACGCACAAACAAGAGCAAGCACGGAAACTGCAAGAAAACGATGATTGCATAAACCATATACAGTGTCTACATGCTATTGCTCACTGTTGATGCAGGCTCCAGTGTCAGTACAGATAAAGACTCACCCTGTAGCAGCGATACTTGAAGAGGCAAACAAGGATGACTGTCATGACCACCACTATCGCCACCACGATGAGAGCATTAATCAGGGCAAAGAGGAACGTCTGGCCTCCACTGCTTGCCTTGTTCTCGTTGAATGGCGTGTACACACTGTAACAAATACAATACTATTAACAAAGTACAAAGTGTTACTTTTTACCAACAGCACTAAAGTCCTAACCCAAAGCATAATATGTACAACAGTGCATCACTAGGATATGTAAAACGTTGAAGCAAATCAGAAGATCTTTCGTGGCGACACAGGTAACACACATTGCTATTAGAACATTACATGCCCAATGCACACGATTGTGCGTTAATTCGTAAATTCGAAGGCACATAGGTGACTGGCCATGTGTTCACAAACATTGGTGAATTCCAGTGAAACACTAAATAATTGCACACTAATATAAATAATGGATTTACAATACAGCACAGTAGTTAACTTACAAGTACTCATTATTTTCTTGCTCTTGAAGAACGATGCTCAGTTCAAATATCACAACAACGGCCATGCAGAGGGTGACGGGAACAATCAGCTGGATGATCTGCCTGGCTCCTTGTCGGAGGGCCTACATGTACACAACATGCTTTATTCAATAACTTGTGGTAAAATAATTGGCGAGCGGGAGCGAGCTAACCTACATAGTGGTTCCAACGGTGCGCTTATACATAATATGTGACGGGCACCACGACACTGCAGATACCGAAAGGTTTTACGTGATTCTAAATACACGAAACGGAATGAAATTTCGCAATCGTCTGTATTATAGATGTAGCTATCAGACAAGGCGAATTGCCATCGAGTCCAGCGAGTGGCTCGCCTAGTGCTACTACGCAGGAATCAACAGCAGAGAATTGCCACCGAGTCTGCCGAGGAGAGAGAGGGTCGACTGCAGTTACTACGCAGGAATCATGTGCATACGTCAGGATAACACGCTTCTACACGCTGTAGGATCGCTTGTGCAGATACAGTCATTGTGTGCTCGCTCCCGCTCGCCAAAAATGCCATGCATTCGCCTACTAGTAATGTATATATGCTTTTGTCCATAAGAGCCAGTGATTTTTCTGCTGGCTTCATTAGTCAAAGAGGTGATCATCAGTTTACAATTGGCAATGTAGTTACAGAACCTTTCACTGCAACGTAAGGTCTAAGAAAAGATTGCCATATACCTCGAAATCGGCATCACTGTTCTCGTCCTCGTCATCTCCAATGTAGGGTAGGACACTCAGGAGCTTCTTGCCACATGCTGCCAGTCCACATCTGCAGGACATGGACACTCTGTGATATATATACCTCCAGCCACACATACTACATACCGTCAGAAATCCACCTCTCGAAACAAGACACCAGGTTTTGTATTCACATTATAGTACACAGATATTTTTCACAAATTCATAGTACATGTTTGTATGTACAGAGAGAGGACAGAGTTAACACATTCTTACTTGCTCTGATTTCTTTCTTCGTCAGTCTCCACAGTAGAGGTATCGTGTTGGTCCAGCAACTCTCTGTCCTCACTTCCTCCACCCTAGCCAAATGGCAAAACACATACACACTTTACTGAGCCACCAGGAAAACCTATAGCATGGCTGGTGTTGCTTGGCACAACAAAATGGCGGTGCATACAATCAAGATTGCACTACCCAGTTTATTCTAATAGGACTGTATGTCTCTTTACTGTGACCACTCCCATAGGCACAAATATAGCTGTATTTGGGTAATTATGGTGCTTCTGTGATGCCATGCTTCTTTTAGTACTTGCGACTGAGAGATACACGTTGGGGGAAAAAGATTACATCAGGCCTAAACCTCTCGTGCTCCTTGTTTGTTATAAGCCTTTTTGTCTTATAAACGTAGTGATATAATATTACGTTCCACAACCTATGCGGCGAAGAAAATATATCGAATGTCACCCCACCCTCTTTCCCTTATGGGCACAAGACTTGCTGTATGTGCCTGGGTTGAGGTGGGCTACATTTAGAATTAGGCCACATGCTGGTGGATGCTGCTGCGTTACTTGGAACTGAGACTATACATAGGTAGATTATCAAAAGGCATACAATACAATCTAACCAACCAGCAACTCATACAGCACATACAAAACATATGTACCTTCGTTGTCAAAAGTGGGAACAGACAGATACTACAGAAATCAATTCGACCCGCTGTCTGATCGACATGGCTAAAACAAATTACTTTAACGGCTCTAAATTCGGTGGTCAAGTGAATAATACAATTACGAGCGACCAGAGCTGGCGGATTTTTCCCCGATCAACACAATCGTGTCGCTGGATGTGCAGTTGTACCTGGCGAACGTTGGGCTCCGAATCTGAAGTATCTGTCATTCTTTGAAGTAGATGAGACCGCTCATTGACACGTAACTTATCCGTTGAAACCAGTTGAACTTGACTTCGTCCGCCGCCTCCTCGCGACTGGGACATACCCGATGTGTACTTAAAGGGTCAAAGTTCACAGTGTGCCGATTCGTGGTACGCATGCGCAGGGCCGAGGGCCGATCTTCCATCCTCCTTTCCTCAGCACTTCCTTTCACTCTCACGCCAGATAGTTTATGGCGTACTATTGTTATACACCCATTGCTGGCTATAGCTCCTGCTTTCACCTTGTGACCAAGTGGCCGTAATGTAAGCTATTGGAATTCTGGTCAGGGGAGGTGGGAATCTGAGTATCCTGCTAATGTTCCTATCTTGAACAGATGGATAAAAAATGTATTTTGAATGTGTATAAGCAAGTACTTATGTGTTTGTGGTGTGGTCCAGCTCTTCTGAAAAACCAGGTGATTGCAGCCTTTTGTTATAATTATAATAAGAGTGTAAACAAAAAGCTCTATGTATAAGTTTCTCTAGCTACTTGTTCCATGTTCAGCCAGCATGTCTACTTGTTCCATGTTCAGCCAGCATATCTTACTGTGTGGCCCTAGAGCAGGCCTGGATGGCAGTGATGGTCACTGCCACAAGGTCGGTGCCAGATTCCTCAGTCTCGTAGCTGAGTCGCCCTCCGCTGGCTCCAAACCCAATCTTCTCCAGAATCGTAGTGAAGAGGTCGTGAGAGGTTGGGAGAGCTGGTCTGGAGAAGGTGTGTGCCGAGGAGCCCAGTGGCAGCTCCTTGAACTGAGGGTGTACATAAAAGCAAAGATAAAAAGAGACAGTGTTTCCGCCTTGGAGCTGTGCATGAAAGTGTTCATTCTTTACCAGATCAAAGAGAGTCTTCTTCTCTTCGTCAGTCAGGGACAGGATTCTATTAGAGGTAGCCGGTGAAAGCTCTGCAATATCGTATTACAGAATAATGCATTATTGCAGATGAGTAAACAGCCAAATGTGTCCACCTTTGAAGGCTTCAGTGGCTATGCCAAGTGCCTTCATCTGGTCCAGGTCCTCGGGAGACAGCTGTGACATCAGCTCTGGGAACAAGGTCTCACTGTCCTTCTCTCCAGAGTGTCTCACTAACCTCTCCTGTCGGGCCTGTAGCTGTACAAAGAGGTGTATAGTAACGCATATAAAACCTCATTGATTTTTGGCTGCTATGTGGCTGTACAGGGCCTTACTTCCTGACTGAGTTGTATAAGGGCACGTCTTGGTTTCTTCACAATTTCAATAAACTCCCTTTGTAGGGTACGATTTGCTGTCAGGGCTTTAACAAACACTGCCACTTCATCTATTACACCTGCATTCACCAAGAACAGGGGGAAATTGTTGGTAGATAGATAGAATAGAAAGTGTACCAGCATATGTGTCGCTCTGGAAGACTTGTTGCTCCCTACGGCCACACTGACGGTAGGCATAAGGATAGGCTGAATCAACTTCCTCCAATTCCGTTCCTGGTGCAGATGAACCATCCTGCTATATAGAAAAAAAATAGAAATCATGTAACAACGTCATTGTTAGCAGATGCAGCGCTATGATTACACTGATCAAAGTAATTCATCACTTACAGCCATTTTTAGCAAGTGGTGTTACGCTTTCTTACTGGGTCGGTCTTACTAACCGATTCTTCCACAGAGTGAGGGGTATATCCTCTGTGCCACACAGGCTTGAGGACTCCGTCTCTGCCCACTGACAGTCGCACCAGCAGAAACCCCAGCACAGTCTTGTCGGGTTTTGAGACCACTGCATACATAATGTTGGGGCTTACGAAGGGCATGCCTTAGTAGCTAACCAGTAACAACAGTAATGATAGTAAATACCTCATAGAGGGACAATAGATCCCTTACTTTCAGGTAGCTACCATATAGCAAACACCCAACTCTACACCATTTTTCATGCTTGTCATAACTACGTATAATGTTTACTTGATAACTGCCCCCATGATTCCGCACATAGCTAACATGTAAGAACATAGAGGCATTTCAGGCTTATAGTTTTGAAGATGAAAAACATACGTGGCAGCTCTACTCATACCATTCTCCCATTTTGCTAGATCTGAGTCTTCCTTCTCGCTTATTTCCAGCTTCTCAGCCTCATACACAGTTGAGACGACGAAAAATTCGCCTCCGTTCTCCAGCACCTTCTGCACTACTGGACTCCCCAGGTCCAGCTTGAGCCTACCCGATGTCGAGTCCAGAATGCCCAATAGATTGGACGTGGTTTGGTAGATGGCGCCGAAGCTGGCCCTCACCGTGAGATGGGGCCGGCCTGATCGCTGCGTCCGAAACTCTCTCGTCGTGTTCCGGCCTCCGGTGTTGGAAAAGAGGGTGGATTGGGGGCGTACCTGGCCCAGCAGTCTAGTGCATTCCGGAGCGAGAATACTACTCAGACTAACAGGATCGCCGCCGTCCACTGTCGCGGCGAAACGCAGGTTCTGTTTCCGCCAGGAGACAATCGTGGGCTTTGCGGAGTGATAGACGACGTTACCGATGGCGTATCTTTCGGGTTTTTCCAGCTCTGGCTGAATGGCCGCTGGCAGTACTCGACCTGTTGCCAGTTGAAAAGCTTCGTTCTTCTCCATCCGTCGATCGCCGTGCCGCGCTTGGCCCTATTTGCGCATGCTCAGTTTTGTGCCGTAGCATAGCGCGCATACCGATACTTGGTTTTATTTCTATTTCCTAGTTACTTCCTACTAGACGGAAATTTGCTATACAGTGTGTTAGCTACATGATAATGGGCAATTTCTTTCTCCAAGTCACACCGCCACCACCTCACCACTTTCATATATAGCATATGGGAAGGGTCCGCACCATTAAGATTGCAAAGACCGTTTCACAGTATAATTATAGCAAACAGAAGAGTAGATAGCACTGGCTACAGCTGGCTACGTAATATCATGTAAACGGCGCATAATTGTAATGGAGATGCAAACCATTCAATGGCACCCTGAAGAGCTGACCTGGGATTGTAGCTATTCAAACCTATGACACACTCTGGACATCATGGGTAACTGTTCCCTACTACAAACACTAGATCCTCATGGTTGGCATTAAATGAAGAAGTGACACTCACTATGACTGACATGAACCCATCACCCTCATTGTAGGTCTAGCCCACTAGACAAACTGTAGCTTTTTGAAGGTTGCTCATTGTTATGTGAATAGACAGCAGTATCGACAGGTGTTGTCAGCCGGGGTATTACATAACGTCATACCTTTTTCACCCTCTCTTTCTTTCCCACTTTACTAGACTAGTAGGCTGGATTTGTCATTGAAATATACATTGCGTAATCAACACAAACTTAACACAAACAAAGCGAGTTCAGAAGCATAGACTGCCACTAGCACCATATATAGCAGTCACAGCAATTGACCACTAATAGAAACTACGAGAGAGTGCTGGATGACCCGGTCAGGAATACGAACTATAGTCATGCAAAATGCGGCATATTGCAGATGATGTGACACTGAGTCTATTTCTTTGCAAGTGAGAGTAAGGAAAATTCATGCATTGGCAGTGTATATGGAGAGGGACATAGCTAGAGACATGGCAAACAAAATCATTCCTGACATTACTTGGTGGAGAGTTATCCAGAGGTGATGGAGAGAGCTGTCCAGTAGGTCTGATGGAGACCATATCTCGTCCTCTACACCTCTCTACTCTCCTTGTGTCTTGTCAACAACCTCCCTCGATTTTCCATTCTTCTTCGATAGATTGTAAAGTATAGGGAGAGGGCAATAATACCACCCACTAACACACTTTGAAGACAGAGTTCTGAGCCAAAGCTACTATAAAAGGAGTGGTATGTCTATGTCTGCCCAGTGCCACAGTCCGAAAGGCTTGCGATCAGGCAAGGGAATGTGGCACAGGACAACAGTTCTCTCCATATAGTCACATTGATAGTATTGGGAAGTCTTTATATGAATCATCTCTGACTCAGTTACTTGGAATGGGGGCCTAATCATTTGTGGCGACTGGCGAAAGTTCAACTGTGTACCTACAGCACAGATGCAGGTGATGCTCTTGCTCTCTATAAAAGCTGCTCGGGGAAACTCTCATACACTCAACCAGCAGCTTGTTGAACTATTTCAGAGAAGATGCAGGACACGACAATTGCGGTCCTGAAGGTGTTGGTGGTGCTAACAACACTGACTTCAGGTCTCTCTGTACAAGAGCCACATAAGGCACTCAGGCGATGGAGAAGACAAGAAGGTCTATACACTCCACGGAATCTTAAGAGGTGTGATCTTTCTTAATGTCATAATTGTAGGTCAACCCTTGAGATGGCAATGTGACCACGATGTGAATGGGTGCTGGGTCACCATGACGTGCAGGACAAATGCAAACTTGAACCGCAGCTCTCTTATCTGCCATTTGGAGGGACGAGATTTTAAATGTCAGTGTGAGGAACAAAGTGTTACTCGCACTGCAGTTAATTCATTCATGACTCAGGTGAAGATGACCGGAATCTGGATCATTCTGTGAGCTTGTCATTCAGTTTTGAGGCTAACCTTGCATCAGTGAATGATGGAGGGTATCATAAGATGGCCATTTCTGTGAGAGGGGTTCTCAATCGTCAACGGTACACTCTACCTTGGCACTTCAACTTCAGGGTTGATCTGTTCTACTGCCGTAAGTACTTTATCTTACAGTTACCAGTGTGTAGTGTAGATGTTCCTTTATTCCTCCTGCTGATTGCAGCCCCCCTTCATGGTGTGGGTACACCGACATTAGCCACTGCAGCACCAACCACTGCAGAGCTCCCCACCACAGCCACCACAATGGTGCCAGTGACATCAGTGGAGACTACAATGACACCTACATTTACCCAACAACCAACCACACAACAACCAACAACTGAACGACCAACACAACGACCAACAACACAACGACCGACCACTCAACGACCAACAACACAACGACCAACCACCAGACCCACATCACCATCATTGCCAACTGCCCCACCATCTTTGCCCCCCCTCCTCCCACCACTGGCAATATGCAACACTGGAAGGGGCTCTAACGGGGAGCTCATCATCTCCTGTATCTCAGACCGTGCCATTGGCAGCATTTCATACGAAGTCAATGGTGTTTTCATTGACACAGTGGGTAAGAGAGATCACAATAATATTGTTATATGTATAGGCAAATTACGTGTTACAGAATTACTACTCCGTGATCTTTTACAGATGGCAACTTGCTGTCCATCAGTGATGATGTTTTCAACGAGGGACAGAATTCCATTGAACTGACTGTCAATTACAACAACGGTCAAACATACATTGTTCTTATGAGCTATGAAGTTAACAGACGCATAGTACCAGGTATCATTATCCTCCGTCATGCTCATGTTACAATTATTATATTCTTGCAGTTCCCTCGAATGTACAGCCTTGCATCCTTAACTGTAACGGAAGGTTCACTTTCGTTGATGGAATGACTGTCTCTTGCACGGTGGACGATGACCCTACTGGAGAAGGCATCACCTCCATAGTGTACAATGTAAACAACCAGGGACTCTGGTTAGGTATGTAGGCAATTCTGTACTTAGCTACATACAGTTAACGTAAAAGAGGTTAATTCTTATACCTACCAAACAGCTAATGCAATCCCTACGTTTGCTGTGGGAGCGGAGCAGTTTCAAAGTGGTTTGAACCGTGTTGAGGTAACTGTCAGTCATGATGTATGTGGCAGGGCAAGCCTACGCTTAGAGTTCCACATTCCTAATCCTCCAGAAGGTAAGCAACACAGTCTGTACACAACCAGACAAACAACTTCTTTGTCACAGTATGTCGGGTAACGTGTACCTACCGTTTTCTGGATGATTTCATAAGATTTGAGTGTGGAGTTGACAGCAGTGGGGGATTTCAATCAGTCAGCTACACTATCAATGGACCTCCTACTTTCAACATACAAATCTCAGGTAGGTTTGTCTAAGTTTCTATGACCTGAATGACCGTGTTATTAACAGAAGGTGGAGGACGCACAGAATTCCAGATTCCCCTCAGTCAACTCACAGCTGGGAGAAGAAACACACTCAGACCAATGTTTGGGTTTCTCTGCCACGGCCAAAACAGGAGAGGCTGAGCAATTGCTTTACATCCAGATGTAACCATGAGGAGCTTCAAATGAGACTTTTCCAATAGGCTAAGAAAAGCCTGAAGTCTTATATCACAACAGTGTTATTATATTTAACTCATCATGAATTGTTTTTACCTGATATTGCTCGTATTTCTGAAATCAGACAATGACAGTCAAGCTATACTGGCAAAAAATTATGATCTACTGCACTAGACTGTGCATGCTTTTCTGCGTGTTTATAGGGAGGGTTAAATTGATGCACACAGAAAAACATGCACTATTTAGTTGACAGAGAGAGGGGTCTGGCTTGATAGACTACTTACCCCAAAGCCAAGGTGGTTTTTATAAAACTAGTATAGTCACTTAGCTACAGTCCCAAGCGCTAAGACATCATCACTTCTTTCTCTATGCCCATTTTTTCAGTCATTTCGTGTATGTGCGTATTGCAACCCATAAACACAGGTCTAGCCCACATTCCTGCAGTGACCCTCCTGTCTGGGCTAGCTAAGTCAGTGCCAGACTCATCAGTCCAAACAGCTCTAAAGGAGCCATGTAAGACAGGGAAAGTAGACCACTCCTGGCATGAAAAAAGTGAAATTTCTCTCGGTGACTCAGGACATTTTAATCTTGAGAATCATCCTACCACTTAGTCAGGTACCACCCACTGCAGCTGGCTAACCTCAGTACATTAGCAGTACAGTAGTGCCTGTGTATGCTTTGGGCAGTTATGTAATGCTATCTATGAACACCACAGTATAAGCTTGTGTGAGCTGATGCATTCAAGGGAAAAAACATTGTACAGTAAGAAAATGCCACAGGGAAGTCACAATCGACTTGGGAATGGATTTGGGGAGGTAAGGACGCTGTCACACCAAGGGTCTCCAATAACATAGTACAAAAGCAGTCATCGCAGATGCCTAAAGCAGTTTGGCAAGGGGCAGCATACATAAAGGAGGCATAATAAAGGAGTAATCAGACACATTCTTGGGCACGGACTTTGTAACCATGCATAATTATGAAGCTCATGGTGCAGTTACACAGACCATAGCTTTTCTCTATGAAAACCAGCAGATAGCTACCCTTCTAACATAATTAGCTACGCCACCTGAATTATTCGTCATTGTGTGCACACTTTCGACCTGCAGCCATACATGGAGTTCAGTTAGTGGATGTGGCAAAAAGCGATCCTACGAATAAGTGTCGGCCGATGAGTCGCAAGGCCCGTTTTTGTATAATTAGAACCGTCATCCGAGCGAATTCTCTCACTGCTTGACATAGCGCGCAGGAGACTGCTCGGTGCGCATGCGCAGCGAGGGTTTTTCCGTCTGCCGCCTCACACCGCTATTCTGGCGGCACTAGAACAGCGATACAACTAGAAATGCTGGAAGAGTTATGGACTTGAAGAACACCGCCTTTATCCTATCTATTCTGACCTTAGTTGAGTGAGTTCTTGTTTCCGGGGCATTATACACTCTCAACCTACGTATTATACTTCTACATACTTCGGACTGTTAAACGGAATTTACAGTGATAGCTACGTAGCAAAACAGCTATATATCTGACCCCAAAGAATTACTTTAACGGACTTTCGTCGTGTCTATTCTAATAGCGTTTCAGTGCAACAGACAGTACCTCGATGCCTTCTGAGTAGGCTGGACCTCTTACCCTGTCTCTACCTCAGTCCAGATATTCATCGTGCAGGACTGAAGTGAGTGAGGTAGCTCTATGAATGCATGTAGCTAGCTATGCTTGCAATAAATTATAACTGACTTGAGATAATTATACAGTAATTATAAGCACTTATCATGGGAATTCGTATGTACATGATGACCTATACACCATGACCTATGGCATTGATACTATCAAACTGTGGTCTTTTATAAAAACATTTGAATGCCTGGTTAACCAAGGGTCTTTGTTTTACACATCTTCCCTTTGTGTAGCTTCATCAGTACTTCGGAAGCAGCGATAGTGGTGTGCCTAGAGTGACCAGTCTGTTCAATACATGTATAGCTATACCCCATTACTGTATGCATCGCCAAAATACTTGCTATAGCTAGCTACATCTTTCTCTATCAAAAAATGAGGTTCACTGACTCTTTCTTTCAAAACCAACAGTGAGTACTCAGTGCATTACACGACGCTGGTAACCTCTGAATCTGGAAGCATTGAGTGCCATGTCAGCCCAAGGAAGCAGGCTATAAGACTAATCTCAACGGTTAGCTCCAGACATTTTAAAGTCATTCAGTCTCCTGGATTTGGCATTAGTCAGAAGTAAGCTGCCAGTGAAGGCTGAGGAATGATGTTACATGACCATAATTTACTTGGTAGGTACTATGATAATAACCTTCTGGCACAGTACAATGTGTACTGTGAAGAGGATGAGGGAGCAGTTTATAACATTCCTTTTTTGGATGTTCAAGGAGCTAATGAATGTCATGAAGATGGAGAACCAAGGTTTAATACTGCTGTGCGTTTAAATTTAACAAAACTAAAGGATTTGTGTTCTATCAACAGGTGCATGGATTATATTCTTATTGACAGTGAAGCAGAGG
>CASHTH010000676.1:0-18576 GCA_030341885.1 Geodia barretti
ATAAATTAGACATTAGACACAGTGGTAATATTTTTCCCCAGTCGATTTTCCCAGGTGACTGCATGCAATAATCAGGGAGAGTTTTGAACGTACTTAGTCTTTTGTGTGAATAGGGGATTTATTTCCCATACCATGCAATGCAGCTGTGATTCTAAATTTCGGTAGGTACATACATGTAATAATTATGAAGCCGGCTCTTAAAACTGCAGCTGTTGAAACGACACGGAACGTTCTAGAAAGCTCTGATAATACTTGGCTTGTTGAGTGCAGGGAGGCTAGCATCCTCAGGCTAGACCCTTGTCCTAACATGCCATTAGTGCCAATAACTTAGCAATTTCCCGGCATTTCTGGGACTATCAACAAAAGTGCAGAATGCTTTGTAGCTGCTACCTATCTTGCCAGGTTGATACTTTGTTCCAATGAGTAGCTATTTCCGTGGCACCATCTGTTGCAGTGCCTCCTGGTGCTGGACACTATAATAGCGCCAAGTAAGCCAGGCAATACTTACGTAGCCCTTCAGTTGCACAATCAGATATTCATTTTGTGTATTTGATGGCCATCAACCCACCCTCCTGAGACTATTTACTCAGAGTAGACAGTTTAACCCAGACTTATGGCTGGATGTCTCACATTGAGTTTGAGGGCATGTCCCATTAGTCGTAGGAGCAAGAGAGCCAGCTTGCAGCATTCTGGAAAGAACTCCTGAGCAACTGACCGCAATGAAGGCACCTCAGTGTCTGGATAGCTCTATATATTGAGAAAGAATACAATACATCACGACCATGCATAGACTTACACACTCTTTCAGAGATGTGATATTGAAGCATTCTTTCAAGTCCGCTGGTTTGGATGGATCAATGCTGCAAAAATTGACAATTGTGACTGAAGTGGGTTAACAGACAGTTGTGGCTCAGTTTACGGGAGCAAAACCACTTTCAGGGTGGGGGGAGGGGAGATATCCTTCTCCCCTCTCTTACAATAAGGTACATACTTTTCCTCAAGCAGAGCAACATAGCCATTGTTGTTAGAGTTGGCAGTGCGACGGTACTTAGACTTGAGGTCTTGGGGCAGAGAAAAGAATTGCTTCGCCTCTTCCAATACTCTATCAATCTGTGGAAGAACACACAAAGCATTTAAACCAGTATGGTGGGTAATATCACTGGCATAAAGATGCACATAATTTTTAGTAAGAGATGGAGCGATGTCATTATCACTTCAATTATACTCATTGCTCCTACCATTTCTCTGGGAATGCCGTGCCCACGGACGAAGAGGAATCCCACTGCAGTGAAGGCATTGTGAATCTGCTGTAGAACAGCAGAATTCTCCTCGATTGACTCTGTCGATACATCAACTACAGGAATGGACATTATAGGCTGCGTCAGCTGAGCAATAGTGTGCGTTATATAGGAAACCAATCCTAAGGTCCTTGATTGGAAGGTAGTAGATGAAGTAGAGCTTTCCCCCGGAGAGAGAGGAGGGCTAGGGTGACATGATACCACATTCCCGACCACTGCCGCGGACCCCTCTACTGGGGAGGTACCACGACGGCACTTGCTACGGGGTTGGACACACCTGGCACCCCAGCTGTCTCTACTGCTTCCTGGAGTTGTTCTACTACGTCTACGTGGGAGCACTGAAAGTGTATGCACCTCTTTACCTGGTGAGAATAACCATAAAGGTCTACACTATGATTGCATAGATCTATGCTATTTGCCAGTGGGGGGCTTGCTAAGTTACTTTATGTAGGGTTCGAATTACACCAATGTTAGACCTGGATGGTGTTGTAGAGGTGATATCTGATTCTCTCTAGGTGTCTGACATCCTGCGCAGTAGAACTCTGAAGGCCACGCTGTTTCAGACCGTGCCCTACATACTGAGGTCCTCCCTGTTCCTGGCCGTCAATGCATCGGGCTTCATTGGTTTCCTCTGCCTCTTCAGGTAGTACAGTCACCTCACACTTGGTGTTTCACTACTGCAGTGGAACCTCCTCTCTACAAAGGACACCTGTTTCAACCCCATGCTTATATTTTTGTGTATTTTATTTTACCTCCGAGATAGAGACGACCTCTCTACAAGGGAATAATCCTCATGGTGTCCCTTGTTTGGATGTTCCACTGTATGGCGATGTGTTTATACAACTCTGTATTGGTGGTCATTATGTATACAACCGCATCTGTTTTTACTGACAGGCGTTTGATAGGCAGATTCTACTTCCCCCTGATAGCATATGCTCCAGCTGCATGTGCCTCTCTCTGTGCCATTGTAGTGGAGCGAAAGAGCAGGTAATGTATATCTTACCTGGACGGTTGATGATGTACACTGTCATTCCATTTCTATCAGGAGAGGCCTTCTCACAGGATATGTATTCACGCTGGTGAGTGCTACTATGTATTCATAACTTTATATAAATATATTATTACGTAAAAATTTGGATCGTTACAGTTTTCTCCATCTCATGTAAACACGACCATGTCACTATAAATATTTATATATGCGTGCAAAGAGACCCATGACGTGTTGTCTTGCTTGTATCTGCACAGGCAGTGGAGTGCTTGTACCGAATGTTCAAGTACAGAGGCTACATAACCCCCATCCCCTATGGAGAGGTATAATGATCACTGTGGCAATGTTGTGTTGAGGCTTACAGCTGTATTTTTAACCCTCGGCGCACATGCGCAGCGAGGGTTACGGTACTTGGTTCGCGTGTGTGTCTGTCCGTCTGTCACCACGTTTTCTGCCACTACGTGCAACAAGACAACAAAAGAGCAATACCAAAAGATTGAGTGCTACACTGACTTTATTTAAAATTTGGCGAATTTCGTAAGAGTACTGTTCGAGAGTTATGGCGTGAAAACCAAGTTCAAGAGCCAATATGCAAATTTGCACAGGCTGACCTCATTCTTATCCGTTGCTCTGCGTACCTTGGAGGCACCAGAAGTTGCAACACAGGGTGTGTAGTGACTCCTGTGTGCTATCTAGTAGGGTAGCCAGCCCGTGACAGCCTGTGACAGACTCTCAGCACATTGCCCTATGTCCATTCTGCTTTTGTCAGAAAAACTAGTGCCACAAAACTACTGCTCTTCAAGTTGAGTTTGTGCGTAATGTTGACTATAGTTATCCACTTTCAAGTGCTTCCATTAACCCTTGGTGCACATACTCAGCGAAAGGTTAAAGTATTAGACTAGCAAGAATGTAAATTGAAGCCTATCAATTAGCGGTGTGTGCGCTGAGGGCGTGCACTTTAGTGTTTTCATTATTATACTCAGGTGATGCTATTCTCTGCTGCGTCAGCAGTCCTACTACCTGCATACAGGTTATTTGAACCACAGTTCATTTTTGGTTAAAACCTTTTTATGTATATAGGTCGAAACAAGGTCTACACGATGCCATTGGTAGTGTTCTCAAGTAAGACTTTACAGCATCCCTTTTTCCTTGTCGCTAACACTGCCACTATTTATGTACCTCAGTGTACTCTTCCATCCACTTTATCCTAAGGGAGTGGCAAGATTTGTGGAGAGTATAAGGTAGTTAGCCACCTTTGCTTCTAAGTATAGTGTGTCCTTGCAACAGGAAGGGAGCTGTCACCAAATGGCGGTACATGGGCTACATGACTGTGAGATTAGCACTGGTAAGTGGCCTTTCGCAGTGTTTTGCATGCGTGCTACTTTTAGCTGAAACACGGCTGTTAAACAGCTGAGTTTGTGGTGTTACTTGGTTGGATATGTCACTCAAGTAGCTCTGGGACTGCTCAGCTCTGGAACAAAAGTCTTTAAACGCTGGAGTGAGTATTAGACACTGTCTTTGCCTTTCTACCAATGTTGTACTGTGCTGATATTCTTACAGCCAGGTTAAAGAGTGTTCTATTCAACTGGTACAATGTAAGGTTTGGAGCATTCTTGGCAGTAAACATCGGTGGATTCAAGGTTAGTTGAGATCAAGCCACAAGTGCTTTAACTAATCTTGTTTTCTCAGTTATTGGAGGTTCTACTACTTCTCCTACCAGTAGACCATAACACAAGAATGACACTAGCAGGTGTATTAATGCAGTCAGCATATTACGGTGTTCTATCTGTCTGTGCAATAGTTGTTAACCCTCGGCGCGCATGCGCAGCGAGGGTTACTGTAGTCGTTCGTGTGTCTGTCTGTGTGTCTGTCTACGACTATTCTCGCACTACAGGCTACGAGGCGGCTTATGAGCGATACCAACAGCTTTAGCGGTACATGGGCTAGAAAAAGAAAATGGCGATTTTGCTGAAACTACTGCGTTCGAGTGCGACAAACTGACACGGTCGCGGACAGCATTGCGTGGCCCAACCCATTAATAAGGCGGTGCGCATGCGTGTATTAGACGCAGTATGCTGGCTCACTTCGACCTGATCCGCTTGCTCTGTGTACCTTGGAGGCACAAGAAGCCACAGCGAAGGGTGTGTATTGACTCCCGCATGCTATCTACTACTGTAGCTAGCCAGTGTCAGACTCTCCGCAAGCTACTAGCGGGAGACCGCGAGTAAACGCCAATCCGCCCCAGCCCATCCATTCGGCGGTACCGCGCATACGCAGTTCGCCGAGGGTTTGCACTTTAGTGCTTTTCATTGGAGTAGTGGTGCTATTGTCGTATTGATCTAGACTGCAGAGTGTTGTGGGTTCAAATCCCACTTAGGGCAGCTCTTTTTTCTTTGAACAAAGAGCTGTCCTGGGTGTAGTCGATTTGTTTGTTGTGCCTTTGCCGTTCTATATACCTCGTAGTTTACACATGTACGTATGTGCAGCTCTTGTGGCTGGCCTAGCAATGGCAACGATCCGCAGCTCAGCCATCTCCCTGTATGCTGCTACAAAAGCACTAGAGGTTGGTTGAACAGGAGAAGAGGTGTTTACTCACAGGTCGACTATCTCCCTGGTGGCAGGTGGTTTACTTCAAGGCTGTGAAGAAAGGCTGGGCTCGCAGCTGCTACTATGGCGATGTGATCCTCTATTCACTTTCAACTGCACTTCTCTTTCACACGGTATACTTTGAATAATGATATATGAACAGGACAGCGTATTGTGCAGATGCCAAGGATATAGGATATGAAACATGCACATCCAAAACATCTCCTCAAGAGGGAAAGGCAATATCCAAATCTCTCTGTCCCTTCTTGAAATATTTGGGAAATACTGAGGAATCCCCCCATGACAAAATGAAAAGCACTGAACTGCAAACCCTCGGCGCATTGTGACGCGCACACGTGAGTAAACGCATGCGCTGTATCACTAATTGATGGGCTGGGTTTAGTTCTGCCCATCTCGCGCAGAGTCTGACGCGGGCTAACTATACACTACTAGACAGCATGCGAGAGGCGATACACGCCCTGCGTTGCATCTTCTGGTGCCTCCGAGGTCGCAGAGCACGCGGATCGATCAGACCGCGGTAAGCCATCCCGTCCGTTGCGTATTTGCATATTGGCTTTTTCGTGCTCTAGCTTTGCAACGGAGCATTTTCAGAGAAAACCGCCTTTATTTTCTGACCTTCGTCGCCCGTTGGGTAGATGGTATCGTTTCTGGGACGAACAGACGTTCGAGGAGTGAGATAGAGAGTAACAGACAAACAGACAGACACACAGACAGACAGACAGACCCAAGTACTGTAACCCTCGCTGCGCATGCGCGCCGAGGGTTAACAAGCCCTTGATGTACGTACATAGAGCCTGTAGCATAGCACTTGGTCAATTACTGAGCTCGCTAGCTGCAAACTGAGAGTCAAAACCAGCGATTCACTTCCCTTTTGCTTTCCTCCTGTTTCTCAAATATCCACACACATGCAGGCCGTGTTTGAGGCTCACAACATGCGACACTCCTACTGGAGGTTCCTGGTGGGTGTGACCAATGGGAGGATCGGGCAGCTCAACTGGGAGGAGGTTGACCGGTTTGACACCCACTCATCGCTGCAGCACCGTACCCCCACCACCTCCCCTGCCACCAATGACGACTCTGTAGTCACATAGAGACCATATATTATGTGTGTATTGTTCATGATATGGACCAACCACCCAACTTTGCCTTGATTTGCTGATACTTTGGCCTCAAAATTCATTAGGGTACACTGTGAAACGAACACTCTGGTTGGTGTCTGTACAAACTGTAGCAACTGTTGCTGACTCCCGCGTTTAAGGGGGCTCCAGTTCCTTAATATGACTGAATGATTTGGGATTGTAGATAGCTATCCTGCAGGGGGTTGCACATGCTTTAGTTTACACTAGATTTTCTACCCACTGCTGGTATGTCTTTCCCACTCATTTTAACCACTCCTTAGCACCTATGTGCTGCTGTCTTCCCTTACTTCATGTATAATTATAACTAAAGACTTCATGTCGCAAAATAAATTTATACATCACTGTAATTATACACAAGGATCTATTGACTACAGTTCATCTCTGACCGCCATGTTCTTGAATTTTTGAATCTGCCTCTGAAGAGCTTTCTGTTTGATACCCTCTCTCACTCCGTCATCGATTTTGATCTAAACAAACGGGATTTTTTGTATATATAATACTTTTCACAAACATTGAACTGTGTAGTACAGCTATATACCTCTTTGCTCTTTTTGTGCTTTTCCAATAGCTTGCCCATTTCCTCTGGTGGTGCTAAATAACCGAGATTGTGCAGTAGCAAAGGAACAATTTTGCCATACTATCTTTAAACCACAGCTAAGGTCTAGCTCACCGGTATCAGTGACGTGATCTTTATGTCCATAGAAGTGAGTGGGGCTAACCAGAGTTGGGTGAGCTGAGTAGCTGTTCAGATTTCTCAGCGGATAGTGCAATGCCCACTTCTTTCCTCTCCTGAATAACAAGTTACCATCATAGATATTAGAGTAATCAGAGTATGGAGCCACCGCGATTGTCTTACTTTGCTGGGGTTCCACGCATGAGACTTATAAATTCATCAGTTGGCAGCAGTTTGCTGAGAGGATCTGCAGCAATCAGTTTCTCTGCGCCTCTTCTGCTCAGGAGGTAGCACAGCATGAGGAAGGAGTGGGCAGGTTTCACCAGCCATTGTGTCCCAGGGACATGAGGCTCAATGGCTCTTCGGTCCACTTTGACGCGTCCAAGGTAACTATGTATGGCAGTGCAGAATTTCGTACAAAGAGGATCATTTAGTTGGTATAATATAAAAAATTATATATACAATGTATGAAGGGATGACCAGAGTGGTCTATCACACAGAACCAATTTAAGTTCACGTTACATAAAATCTGGCTGAGTAGGATAATTATACCAAAGAGTGTGAGATATTTCCTCCAAACTCTTGGAGTACAAATGGAAGTGGTGTACATCACATTGACGATAGAGTTTCATGAGGCACACCAGACTTTACCCAGGCCAGGTAGTTTGTGTAAGAGCTCACATGTGGTCCCAGTCAGGAACATTTCTCTTGGCATCCATGATTATTTCTGACAGTCCTCTGCTGAAGAATGTTTTGAACTTCACATCATCTTCCATCACCAAAATAGTCTCCTGCTTCTCTTCAAGCATCTGGAGTCAATAAACGTGACACATTTGCACTGTATAGCTATGCCTCTGCTCTTACCTTCTTCCAGATGGTGTAGTGGCTGAGGAAGCATCCAACCTGCCCCTTGCGCATCTTTTTGTTGTTGGCTTCAAACTCATCCAACTCTATATCCAGATACCTTATCCCTAGCTCATCTTCCAGATAGCTATCATTGAGATTCCTGCCAGCCACATAATGCAATAAGGGGCTCAAGTTGAATAGTGCATAACCAATACAATTCTCACCTTCCATCAATGGCATTGAAAATGGTGTAGTTGTATCCCATTTCGTCCAGTAGGGTTGTCATTCTTGCCCTCCGTTCTGGTCGTCGAGCTAGATTCACCACATAAATCTGTGATCAGCATAAGAATTTTTATTACCATAAATAGGCAGCTCAACGATAACTGTGTAATTCCTGAGCACTTACTGCATCAAGTCCCAGAGCAGCATTTCTTAATATAGGTCGCTGTCTCTTGGCATACTTTGAGTAGATCAGAGGAGGATGGGTGGCTGTTGAGCAAGTAAATATAATAGTCAGTATCATTAATAATAAAGACTAACCAAGGGTGTTGATCTTGAACTGGAAAAAGTCTTCCGATGCTTTATTGATGTTTGTATACTTCTTGTTTGGCATTATGAATCCAAAGAACTCAGTGTTGAGAATGTACATTCCCACACCTGGAGAAGAAACCCTAAAGAGTATCTATATCCACTAGACTGTTATCCAGACCTTCGTTCTGGGCAGAGAAGGCAAACTGTGTGACATCATCCACACGTCCTATGAACCTGGGGTGCGGGGGGTGGTAGACAAGGTTCTCAGCGTATGGAGAGGCCAGGTGGACCAGGACAGCTCCATACACCAGAGGACACTGGAAACAGCCAACTCTCTTTCTCTGAACAATACCCATGTATAGGTCATCAGTCGCATACTGACCCTGTGGGTGTTTTTCGTTTTGAAATAATACTCCAGCTATATTGTGGTATGATACCATTTCATCCATGGCCATCCAAAAGTTCGAACCAGTTGAAGATTTGGGAGGATCCAGCATGGGAGCAACAATAGTCCTGTGGAAGAATCTCTCATTGCATTGGAGGGAAAATAAGAGTAGACTTCTTACTTTTCTTGTGCCATAAGTGTGTGAAGAGTCTTTGGATTGAGAAGGAAGCAATCCACATCCAATGACTGCATGAGAACAACATACATGCCAAAAATACAGTCATGATGCTCAGGACTTACTAAAAGATAGTCTGCCCCGGCTGTCAGTGCAGCCTCCAGAGCCTGCTGTCTAAGTCGAGCCTTGTTCTTGTAGCGATGGACTGATGTGGAGTAGGGGTCTCTGGTGGGGTAAGTCCAGGTGTATGAGGCATGGCAATCCACCGACTTGTACAGCTCTCTCACTCTCCTACACCAGTGCTTGAGGGCGAACGCTGTTCCATCCACATTATGGTCTGTACGGAACCTGCATAATTGGAAACCCCGTGTATCTGCGAATCGAAAACCGCAAGCGCCTGCGCGTGTGCTGTCGGCTAGTCTTAGTTCTTTAGTACTTGAACTCACCATAGCGATATCCTGTCCTTAGGATAGTCCAGACCTTCCAGGTATCCCAGAAAATTGGGCAGAGCGTGTAAGGAATTTGTCACTAGCACCGAGACGAATACGTGTGGCGATAATCCGTATGCCGCTGCGTAGAACTTTTCCGCACTTTCAGCACTGATTGTCATCGTCAGTAGAGCAAGCAGCAAACAGAGAGAACCACGCATTCTCAAACACCCAAACATCGTGACTGTTACTCCTGTGTACAACTAAGATTTGTTAGAGTTCTTGGTTCATATATTATTTTGTTGTTAGTGCATGGCAGCCTGCATAGCTGGTTACTGTGGTTAGCTACACCGGCATCTTGTGATTGACAATGCATACCAAAGTAGGGATTGGTTGTAAGTTTCAAGTGAAGCCCAATAAAACTAATTTGCTGCTGTTGAGCAGTAAACGTCGTAGTTAACCAGCTAACCAACTGACATTATTCACAGCAGTTACTAAGCACATCTACAACTGAGAAAGTGACAGTCGCGATGGTCAAGTGCTCACGAGTGCTGTGGATTGGCAGCTCCTTGTGTTTGCTACTAACTTCACTGTCGATGACGGCCCCAGAAAGTGCGGACAAGTTCTACGAAGCCGCATACGGACTGCCGCCGCACGTATTCGTCTCGGTGCTATTGACAAATTCTTTGCACGCGCTGCCTAATTTTCTTGGGTACCTAGAACGTCTGGACTATCCTAAAGACAGGATATCGCTATGGTAAGTCAACAGATTTTTTCAGGAAAAACAAAGCAAAGTTCGTTGGATGCATAGCTAGCTACTATGACTATGGCCAGTTTTTCACGTAGCTCGTGGACTACTGCATGTCCATTCCATCTGTGATATCCAGGATACAGTGTTGTGCACACCGGCACCCCTGCATAAGACTTTGAGGTTCTACAGCACTTAATTAATGCAGGTTCCGTACAGACCATAATGTGGATGGAACAGCATCAGCCCTCAAGCACTGGTGTAGGAGAGTGAGAGAGCTGTACAAGTCGGTGGATTGCCATGCCTCAGACACCTGGACTTACCCCACCAGAGACCCCTACTCCACATCAATCAATCGCTCCAAGAACAAGGCTCGACTTAGACAGCAGGCTCTGGAGGCTGCACTGACAGCCAGGGCAGACTATCTTTTAGTAAGTCCTGAGCATCATGACTGTATTTTTGGCATGTATGTTGTTCTCATGCAGTCATTGGATGTGGATTGTTTCCTTGTCAACCCAAAGACTCTTCATACACTTATGGCACAAGACAAGTAAGGATTTAACCCTATTCTTCCTCCAATAAGAGATTCTTCCGCAGGACTATTGTTGCTCCCATGCTGGATCCTCCCAAATCTTCAGCTGGTTCGAACTTTTGGATGGCCATGGATGAAATGGTATCATACCACAATATAGCTGGAGTATTATTTCAAAACGAAAAACACCCACAGGGTCAGTATGCGACTGATGACCTATACATGGGTATTGTTCAGAGAAAGAGAGTTGGCTGTTTCCAGTGTCCTCTGGTGTATGGAGCTGTCCTGGTCCACCTGGCCTCTCCATACGCTGAGAACCTTGTCTACCATCCCCCGCACCCCAGGTTCATAGGACGTGTGGATGATGTCAAACAGTTTGCCTTCTCTGCCCAGGATGAAGGTCTGGAATAATGAATAACAGTCTAGTGAATATGCTCTCTATGGTTCCCACGATTATCTCTCCAGGTGTTGGAATGTACATTCTCAACACTGAGTTCTTTGGATTCATAATGCCAAACAAGAAGAATACAAACATCAATGAAGCCTCAGACGACTTTTTCCAGTTCAAGATCAACACCCTTGGTTAGTTGTAATCACCACTGATGATGATAGGCTACTGACTGCTTACTTTGTCTCAACAGCTACTCATCCACCATTGATCTACTCAAAGTATGCCAAGAGACAGCGACCTAACGTAAGAAATGCCGCCATAGGACTTGACGCAGTAAGTGCTCATGACAATTTTGCAACATATTTCATTGAGCTCACAATTTACTATTACAGATTTACCTGGTGAATCTAGCTCGACGACCAGAACGGAGGGCAAGAATGACAACCCTGCTAGACGAAATTGGATACAACTACACCATTTTTAATGGCATTGATGGAAGGCAAGTAGCTCTTTCTATATTGGCACACTTCTTGATTAATTTAGCAACAAATGTTCTTTCTATTACAATCGCTTTCAGAAGCCTTAATGACAGCTACCTGGAAGATGACCTGGGGATCAGGTACCTGGATAGTGGACTGGAGGATTTTGAGGGCAACAACAAAAAAGATGCGCAAGGGGCAGGTTGGATGCTTCCTCAGCCACTACACCATCTGGAAGAAGGTAAGAGCAGAGGCATAGCTATACAGTGCAAATGTGTCACGTTTATTGACTCCAGATGCTTGAAGAGAAGCAGGAGACTATTTTGGTGATGGAAGATGATGTGAAGTTCAAAACATTCTTCAGCAGAGGACTGTCAGAAGTCATCCTGGAGGCCAATAGATATGTTCCTGACTGGGACCACATGTGAGCTCTCAAACCTTGATGCATGGCATCACTGTGCCTCACAAACTGACGATGACAACTTCACCCACAGCTTATTATGCTATATACCACCTTTTACATGCATCTATATAATGTGACTTACTATAATACCTTCTTTCAACATTCCACAGTTACATTGGACGTCACAAAGTTAACAGAGCTGCAACCGAACCTTTGGTTCCCGGGACAAAGTGGCTTGTAAAGCCTGGCCACTCCTATCTAATGTTATGCTACCTCTTGAGTAGAAGAGGTGCTAAGAAACTATTAGCTGCAGAGCCTTTACACAAACTAATACCAACTGACGAGTTTATCAGTCTTATGCGGGAACTCCGCTACAAAGTGAGTCCCTCCCAACTGGTCATGGTTGTTAACTAGATAGCACCAAGGTCATTGGTATTGCCTTTGCATACGTTTAACTATTAGGTTTAGGAGAGGGCTTGTGAGGATTGACTGTGTGTGTTATTCAGGCAGGGAAAGAGGTTGGAGTTGCACTATCCGCTGAGAAATCTGAACAGCTACTCAGCTCACCCCACTCTGGTGCACCCCACTCATTTCTATGGAGACAAAGGCTACATTAGTGATACTGGTGAGCCAAGGAATTTCTTGCGTGCAAAAAATACAAAAGCCACTCTTCCAATTTTGCTTCACCACTTCTCTAATCGTACTTTGAGTCCTTGCCAGAGTTACTATGACTAGCTACTGTTGTTATGACATTATTATTATTACAGGCTACAGTCTCAATTTTATATCTCACTGTATATAGCACCAGCAAGGAAATGACCGTGATATGGGAGAGATATAGAAGGTAAAATATCCCATATTCTTAATTATTTCGGTGCTCTAATGTGTGTTTGTGGTGGACATCACAGATCAAGACAGGTGGTCAACTGAAAGAGGATATCAAAAGAAGGCTCTTCAGAGGCAAATTAAAAGTTTAGAACAATGGTGGGCCAGAGACGAATTGTAGTTTACTTCAGTCTATAATCATTACAAAGTGGAAGCTGGAGACATTATGTTCCTAACCTGGTCTGGTGAACATTATGCAATCATATCTACAACCCATTTTGATATGAGGGATGCATGCAGGCTGTTCTATCAAAACCCTTTTCCTGTAATGAAGAGGCAATACTAGTGCGTGTGAATGGAGAGCATATATTTGGTGAGCGGGAGCGAGAGCTGCATGAGATAATGTGCAAACGCTATTTTACAAGCATGTAGCTATGCACAGTTGGACGACAGAATTATTTGTTGAAACACGAGCAAGGTCGGGAAATTATTTCGCGTGCGCATGCGTTCGGGCGAGATTAAAACACACTTCATGCTTCAGTCAGACGCCCACTAGCGTTTCATGAGGTTGGACTGGGCCGCCAAGTAATACGTGCGGCATTTCAACAAATGCCGCACTGAGCATGCGCGGTACTGCTAATTGATGGGCGGCCGGGCCAAGAGTCGAGTATGCGTATACATGTGGTCTGCACGCTAGCTCGCGCAGAGTGACACGGGCTAGCTACGCTAGTAGATAGCATGCGGGAGTCGATACAGTTACTTCGTTGTGACTTCTTGTGCCTCCAAGGTATACATAGCGAGCGGGGTAGGCCCGGTGCAATTTGGCTTTCTCGCTGCGCATGCGCGCAGAGGGAATCGATTTATAGTCTACCTATGAGATTTAGTCCTTGGCCAACCCAGCGTTGCTGATGATCTAACAAAAGGGGCTTATTTTTTCTAAAGCCCTTCACGTGGTACAATGTGGGGACTTCGTAGAGATGCAGCGTTTCTGCTGCTTCTGTGGTCTGCTGTTGTAGGTAAGCAATAGCTAATTTCTTTACGGTCTAAAGAGATACAGCTCCGGTTTCGCAGTAAGTGTGCAGCAATGCTCTGAAGGATCTGTGAGATTGATTAACGGGACGACTGAGAACGAAGGCATAGTGCACATTTGTATCGACGGACAGTGGAACACAGCGTGTAGTCGTGGTTGGGACATAGCGGAGATCCTTGTCACATGTAGGGAGCTTGGATTTATGCGTAAGTGATGTATGAGTTGGCCTGTATGGGAGTTAATTCATGCTCAGCTGCTATTTCTATCACACAGATGGTTACCCTCTCGATGCCTATAGCACAGAATCAAATACTGATAGTTATTCTTTCTTCTGTACCTGGGATGAGACTCAACTCCAGCACTGTTCTCATTTTGATTTTTGTCTTAACTCACATGATGTTGCTAGAGTAAAATGTCATAATGGTTAGTTAAACTACATACTCAGACTATTGCACTTTGTCTTATACTGATAAAACCAAAAAAACCTGTAGTTTCAGAGTGCAACGAGACTGATGTTCGACTGGTACAAGGTGAAACAGCTACCAAGGGTCGAGTGCAGACATGTTACAATGGGTTTTGGGGTTCTGTGTGTAACGATGAGTGGGACGTCAGGGAGGCCAGAGTGGTTTGTCGACAATTGGGATATGGTGGACGTGAGTTTTATCAACCGTCTGCATTTCTATGTTTGGGACTTTGTCTTCTTCCACACAGTGTCTTTTCCCAAGGAATATGAAGATTCCTTTTATGTGTGGTCATCGGATAAGGTTGAATGTAAAGGAAATGAAAGCAAATTAAGTGATTGTGAACATGGAGATGTAGGCGTGCACAGATGCGCCCTTGGAAAATCCGGAGTCATTTGTCACTGTAAGTGTTCTATCTCCACTCCAGATTTGTAGTTGAAGTTTACCTGCCCCCCCCACTTACCCAAACTAATGTCTCCAGTCAGGGAGTGTAATGAGACTGATGTTCGATTGGTTGAGGGACAAACACCGCATGATGGACGAATTGAGATATGTCTTGACGGGGGGTGGGGCTCTGTGTGTTATGATCAGTGGGACATTGGAGATGCTAAAGTGGTCTGTCGACAATTGGGATATGATGGATGTGAGTTGTTTGCCTGGCCGATTAACTCTATGTCATGCATTCTATCACTCTTCAAAGTATCTCTAACAAAGAGCTCTTCCTCTTCCTCAAATGGCCAAACATACTCTCACCTGGATGATGTTGATTGCAATGGAAATGAAAGCAAACTAAGTGACTGTGAATACAAGGAAATAAGTGGGCAGAATTGCGACCATGGCGGAGAACCTGTTGTTACATGTAGCTGTAAGTTTCATTGTCTGAATATGGGGGGTCATTATAGTTATCCCTCTTTTGCCCTTGTCATTGATATCTACAGTTAGGGAATGTAACGAAAGTGATGTTCGATTGGTCAGTGGCCAAACACCACATGATGGACGAGTTGAAATTTGTCTGCATGGAGGGTGGACACCAGTGTGTGATGACAGATGGGATGTCAGGGAGGCCAGAGTAGTTTGTCAACAATTGGGATATGAAGGACGTGAGTGGAATCGGTATATAGTCTGTGTGTTCTACCGACTGTATCATCCGTTTAATATTGCTCTTTATACCAGCATCCTATCCACTGTTGAACCATGGTAATGGTAGCTACAGGCACAGCCCTCATAACAACTTCATGCTGAGTGAGTGTGGAGGAGAGGAAACAGATGACTGTAATCATGGAAAAGCAGGAGTAATATGCACCAGTATGTCTAGTGTATGAAGAGTAAAGTAACACGCGTAGAGAGATATTCCTCCAGCTATAGATGGGTCAGGATGTATGGAGGGGACAGTACACCTGGTGGGAAGTGATGATGTGTCCAAGGGGAGGGTACTGTATTGTCATAGTGGAGCATGGTACGCTGTGTGTGCTGATGACTGGGAAAGCACTGGAGAAGAGACCAGAGTGCTTTGTGAATCTGCAGGCTTCAACAATCCTGACTATGGTAGCTACACCAAGCAGCACAGTATTATGTGTTATATATACGTGTGTGCAGCATCAGTGCTAGTCAATTTTGGTCGAGGGTCCAGTCCTCTTCTGCCACTGAGGATACGGTGTGATAGCACACAGAGTGCATTCAGTGAATGTTCAAAAGGAGAAGTACTGGATGTTCGTCATTGTAGGCATGTGGCTGGAGTTGACTGTAGAGGTATGTTTGCCTGCATTCAGTTGGAGTGGTTACATTGAGTTTGTGTTTTGCAGCTCCATGTCTTACTAAAGGTCTAACTAACTGCAGCAAATGCAGCAGTAGCAGTTGCTACAATTCAGAGTTCAAGTGTTCCTGCGACACAAACTGTTTTATGTATGGGAACTGCTGCTCTGACATCTCTACTGTAGTGGAGAACTGCTTTGGTAAATCAACTAAAACTCTAATGCCAGAAAGCACATTATCCTCTATGAACCAGTTGAGGAGTGTGAACACGGTACAGTTCGTCTGGTGGGTGGAGTAGCAAACTCCACAGGGAGACTGGAGTTCTGTGCTCATGGGGTGTGGGGTAGAGTGTGCAATGCCCTGGGGGACTGGAGTCTTGACAATGCCAGCCTAGCCAGAGTGGTGTGTCGGGCACTAGGGTTCTCTCAATATGGTGAGATCATTGCATTACAACACCACTCGCCCATTTATACCCATCCTTATCCCACAGGTGCATATGTTATTGACCATAGCCCAGATAAGTATGGGACCAGTGAGAGGAATGCAGTAATAGGAGAGGTACGATGTGTTGGAACGGAAGTAGAACTATTGGAATGTTCGCATTCCAGCATCGGAGTACATCACTGCGGATACCATAATGTTACTGATCCTGACATTATTATCAGCTGCTTTGGTATATACACATGTTGATGTGTGTAGAATTTGTCAGTAAGCGCTATGATTGATTCACAGATGAGAAGAGAGGATGTGAGAATGTGATGTTAGGCTACGAGGTGGGGCGAGTCCTTACAATGGCTATGTTGAGTTTTGCCGTGACAGAGTATGGGGAGGTGTCTGTAGTGATGGGATGGGACGCTAACGACACTAGGGTTGTTTGCAGGCACCTAGGTTTTTACTCTGAAGGTATATATGGTATGTGTGTTATGATGCTCTAGAAAGTGATCACTTACTTCTCCCAGATGGAGTACTTATTGATGCACCTCCTGATGCTGCTGAGAATGCACTGGCATTTCTGGATCCAGTCACATGTACAGGGTCTGAGAGATACGTGAATGAGTGCAGTCATGATGTACTATCAACAGCAGGAGACTGTACCAAAACAGCAGTTTCATGCAGGAAATTCTCTAGTAAGTAGCTAGCTATCACCCTTAATGTTCGCTGTGCAGTGTGTACACAACTGTCTCTTTCCTACCTAAAGTTTGTATGAACTTCGACAAAACAACAGGTCAAATGGGGGTAGCTATCCTGAATGAGGGGAAACATCCTCGGCATAACTGGCCGATAAAATATGCACATGTTCACATATCCCTTCTGCATTATACTTTGGTGGCTATATACAGACAACAGTGGTGTATACTATACTCAATTGTTGTGTTGCATGTAGGCATGACAGATGCGTTGTCAAATCTGAAGTTACCTTAAATCTTAGAATGCACTAAAGGGGGTTAAAGTACTGTGCAAGATCTACACAGTTACATTTGTGTTGGGTATTGCAAAGGCAAAAACAACAGTGCATATTACTGCCATTTGCTGCATACCCACCAACCTACTCCCAAAAGGTCAACATTTCTCGGGGAGCATGGATCCCCAAGATGGACATGGGCCTATTCTGGTGTAGCAATGCTGTAAATAGTTGTCAGTATAGTAATCCTCGGCGCGCATGCGCAGCGAGGGTTATAATGCTTGTGTACGTGTGTACGTGTACGTACGTGTGTGTGTCTGTCTTCCGTCAGCAGCTGTTTTGGCATTACAAGTTACGTGGCGCGATACCAACGACTGCAGAACTACGCGAGCCTGAAAAACATTTTGCTGCGACTGGGTTCGAGAGCGAGAAACTGGCGCGGTCGAGGACCGAGTTGCGCGGCCCAATCCGTGCGCATGCGTGTGTGTGCGCGGCGCGGCGCTCGGCGCTGAGCTTACCTCGACCAGGTCCGCTCGCTCTGTGTATCTTGAAGGCACAAGAAGTCACAACGAAGGGTATGTATCGACTCCCCCATGCTATCTACTATTTTAGCTAGCCCGTGCCAGACTCTCCGCGAGCTATATAGTAGCGAGAAACTCAAACGCATTACTGATAGCCCAGCCCATCAATTAGCGGTATGACGCATGCGCAGTTCGCCGGATGGTTTGCACTTTAGCGAGGTAATTCTGAGTTCTGATCAGTCATGTCACTGAACTTCCACAGCTGCAGTTGGTGCTAACAGAGGCTCACTACTAACATGGGCTGTAATAGGAGTTGCAGTGTTCACCTTACTAGTAGCATTTGTAGCAGTGATAGTTCCACTACTGGTGGTAATGTCCTCCAAGAGACACAGGAGGAAGCAGTTGGAGAGGATGCAGCGTGACATAATGGCCGTGTGAGTCTCAAGACAACTGGCAACCAAAATTAGTTTCATTACTGACACACACTGCTCACTTGAAATAAAAGTCCAGGTACCAGATTTTTGGGCACACTTATACAATAAAAAATGGGGTAGCTATATAGCTGTTTAGAAAATTAAAATTTAATCCACTTATATGCTAAATGTAAACTCCTCTTGTGCAGAGCTGGTTTAAATGTCCCCAACTTGGAGTCAACTCACAGAACACAATCCATGGTGGAAAATGAACCAGATGAAAAAGAAGCACCTGATGAGGCTGGAGCCAACAACCCTTACAGTAAGCGGGGTATGCATTGATCAAGAGTGGCGTCAGAGAGGATTCGTCAGGTTCACCCAACACCAATCAACACCACAATCAGTCAATTCAATAAATCAAAATAAAAATTTATGTCATCATTCCCAAAATTAATTCAAACTGATGTGTCCATTCAAAATCCCAACCGAACTAAATCGAATCACAGACCATATCCACACCAACCACAATCTCATCACACAAAAAAACAC